>JAREIS010000712.1:7500-101954 GCA_030060385.1 Muscicapa striata striata | reverse complement strand
AAAACCACTTGGGGACCCCAATTTCCCTCAGAAATGCCCCAAAATCGCTCCAGAACCCCAAAATTCACCTCAAAATCCTCCTAGAATGGCTCCGGAACCCCCTTTTTCCCTCAGAAACCTCCTAAAATCTCTCCGGAACCCCAAATTTTTACCTCAAAATCCTCCCAAAATCACTCCGGGACCCCAATTTCCCCTCAGAATCCTCCTAAAATCTCTCCGGAACCCCCAAATTTTACCTCAAAATCCTCCTAGAATGGCTCCGGGACCCCAATTTCCCCTCAGAAATCTCCTAAAATCGCTCCGGAACCCAAATTTTTACCTCAAAAATCTCCTCAAATCACTCCGGGACCCCAATTTCCCCTCAGAAATCTCCTAAAATCGCTCCAGAACCCCAAATTTTACCTCAAAATCCTCCTAGAATGGCTCCGGGACCCCAATTTCCCCTCAGAAACCTCCAAAAAATCACTTTGAGACCCAAATTTTCACCTCAAAATCTCCCCAAAAATCAGACTGAGACCCTAATTTCCCCTCAGAAATGCCCCAAAAAATCACTTTGAGACCCCAATTTTTACCTCAAAATCCTCCTAGAATCGCTCCGGGACCCCAATTTCCCCTCAGAAATCTCCTAAAATCGCTCCGTAACCTAATTTTTTACCTCAAAAATCTCCCCAAAATCGCTCCGGGACCCCAATTTCACCTCAGAAACCTCCTAAAATCTCTCCGGAACCCCCAATTTTTACCTCAAAATCCTCCTAGAATGGCTCCGGGACCCCAATTTCCCCTCAGAAATCTCCTAAAATCTCTCCGTAACCCAAATTTTTACCTCAAAATCCTCCCAAAATCACTCCGGGACCCCAATTTCCCCTCAGAAATCTCCTAAAATCTCTCCGGAACCCCAATTTTTACCTCAAAATCCTCCTAGAATGGCTCCGGGACCCCAATTTCCCCTCAGAAATCTCCTAAAATCTCTCCGTAACCCAAATTTTTACCTCAAAATCCTCCCAAAATCACTCCGGGACCCCAATTTCCACTCAGAAACCCCCTGAAATCGCTCCGGAACCCAAATTTTTACCCCAAAAATCTCCCCAAATCACTCCGGGACCCCAATTTCCCCTCAGAAATCTCCTAAAATCTCTCCGGAACCCAAATTTTTACCTCAAAATCTCCCCAAATCACTCCGGGACCCCAATTTCCCCTCAGAAATCTCCTAAAATCGCTCCGGAACCCAAATTTTTACCTCAAAAAACTCCCCCAAATCACTCCGGGACCCCAATTTCCCCTCAGAAACCCCACAAAATCTCTCCGGAACCCAAATTTTTACCTCAAAAATCTCCCCAAATCACTCCGGGACCCCTTTTTCCCTCAGAAATCTCCTAAAATCGCTCCGGAACCCCAATGTTTACCTCAAAATCCCCCAAAACCGCTGCGGGCCGCCCTTTTCCCCTCCCTCCCCTCCATTCCCCCCGTCCGCCCTCCCTTCTCCTCAGCCCCGTGTCCCAAACACAACCCCGGCGTCCGGACTCTCCTTTCCCCTTCAGTTTTCCCACCCAAAACCATTCCATTTTTAACCCCAAAATATTTTAATTTGAAACCTAAAGTCGCAGGATTTTATCCTAAAATAATTTCTCCTCACTCACCAGCGGCCCCGGGGCCTCCCCGACGCCTCCCCGGGCGTTCTGCTCGTAATGGACTCGCCCGTTCCGGCTCCTCCCGTGTTTTCGCCCCCGCGTTGCGCGCGGTTGGTTCGGTCCGAGCGCTCTGCGCATGCGCGGGAGCCTGAGGGGGAGCGGCGGGAAAATGGCGCCCCCTGGCGGACGGAGCTGAGGGAGCGGCTTTTTTTGGGGCGAAAAAATCAAATTTTGGGTTTTTTTTACGTGGGGGGAAAAAGAGGAAATTTTGGAGGGAAAAGGGGAAATTTTGGAGTGAAAGTTGAGGGAAAATTTGGGGTGAAAATTGAGGGAAAAAGGGAAAAATTAGGGGAAAAATTGGGGTGAAAATTGAAAGAAAAAGAGAAAAATTGGGGGGAAAACTGAGGGAAAAAAATTGGGTAAAACTGAGGGAAAAAGGGAAAAAAATGGGGGGAAAAGGGAAAATTTTGGGGTAAAATTGAGGGAAAAAGGAAAATTTTGGGGTGAAAATTGAGGGAAAAGGAGAAAAATTGGGGTGAAAATTGAGAGAAAAAGAGAAAAATTGGGGAAAAAATTGGGGGGGAAAGGGAAAAATTAGGGGTAAAATTGAGGGATAAAAGGAAATTTTTTGGGGTGAAAATTCAGGAAAAAATTGGGTTGAAAATTGAGATAAAAAGGAAAAATTGGGGTGAAAATTGAGGGGGAAAAGGGAAAAATTTGGGGTTAAAATTGAGGGAAAAACTTGGGGGGAAAAGGGAAAAATTGGGGGTAAAACTGAGGGGAAAAGGGAAAATTTTCCATTTTTGGTCATTTTATTGCCATTTTTGGTCACTTTAATTCCACTTTTGGTCACTTTAGTTCCATTTTTAACCCATTTATTGCTATTCTTGACCCATTTAATTCCATTTTTGACCCATTTAATTCCATTTTTGGTCACTTTAATCTCATTTTTGACCCATTTAATTCCACTTTTGTCACTTTAAAATAATTTTTATTTCACTCAATGCAAATTTTCAACACTTTATTGCCATTTTTGGTCACTTTCATTCCATTTCAGGTAACTTTCATTCCATTTTTGACCCATTTAATTCCATTTTTGGTCCATTTCATGCTATTTTTGGTCCATTTAACCCCATTTTTGACCCATTTCTTGCCATTTTTGGATACTTTCATCCCATTTTTTTCCATTTTTGACCCTTTTAATTCCATTTCTGACCCATTTTTTACCATTCCTGACCCTCCTGTGTAACTTTTCCTCCACCTGCTGTAACTTTGCTCCCTCCGTCCCATTTTTGTGCCATTTTTCTGCATTTTTGTGCCATTTTCGTTCTGTTTTCAGTCCCATTTTTTCACCTTTTTTTCCCATTTTTTCCCCATTTTTTCACCGTTTTTTCCCCATTTTTGTGCCCATTTTTTCCCCAATTTTGTTCCATTTTCTGCTGGTTTTTCCCATTTTTTCCCCATTTTCCCCCATTTTTTCCACATTTTTTCCACATTTTTTCACAATTTCCCCCCATTTTTTCCCCATTTCCCCCCCCCATTTTTCCCTATTTTTTCACCATTTTCCCCCATTTTCCCCATTTTTTCCCCCATTTTTCCCCCTTTTTTTCCTCATTTTTCCCATTTTTTCACCATTTCCCCATTTTTCCCAATTTTTTCCACCATTTTTTCCCATTTTTTCCCAATTTTTTCCCATTTCCCCCATTTCCCCCCATTTTTCCCGATTTTTTCCCCATTTTTTCACCATTTTCCCCCCATTTTTCCACCATTTTTTCCCCATTTTTTCACCATTTTTTGCTCATTTTTTCACCATTTTTTTCACCATTTTTTCCCCATTTTTTCTCCATTTTCCCCCATTTTTCTCCCATTTTTTCCCCATTTTCCCCCCATTTTTTCCAATTTTTTTCCCCCATTTTTTCCCCATTTTTTCCCATTCTTTCTCTGTTTTCCCCCATTTTTGTGCCATTTCGGTCCCATTTTTTCACCATTTCAGTCCCATTTTTTCACCGTTTTTTTCCCATTTTTTCACCGTTTTTTCCCATTTTTTCACCGTTTTTCCCCATTTTTTCACCGTTTTTCCCATTTTTAACCATTTTTCCCCATTTTTCCACCATTTTTCTCCCATTTCTCCACCGTTTTTTCCCCATTTTTTCACCGTTTCTGTCGCATTTTTTCACCATTTTTCTCCCATTTTTTCCATCGTTTTTCCCCCATTTTTTCACCATTTCCCCCCCTTTTTTTCACTGTTTTTTTCCATATTTTCCCCCCATTTTTTCACCGTTTTCCCCTATTTTTTCACCATTTTTTTCCACCGTTTTTTCCCCATTTTTTCACCATTTCAGTCCCATTTTTTCACCGTTTCAGTCCCATTTTTTCACCATTTCCCCCATTTTTCCACCCGTTTCTCCCCATTTTTTCACCGTTTTCCCCTTTTTTTGCGTTTTTTCACCGTTTCCCATTTTCGCCGTTTTTCGTTTTTCCCCATTTTCCTTCGTTTTTCACGTTTCCCCATTTTTCGCCCGTTTTTCACCGTTTTCCCATTTTTCGTTCTCCCCATTTTCCACCGCTCCCCCACTCCCGGCGCATTCCCCGCTCTCAGTCCCGTTTCAGCCGCCGCCACCGCCGCAGGTTCATCCCCAGCAGCGCCAGGTTGACGCCGTAGCTGCTGAGGCAGACCAGGCACAGGTCGCCGAGGCCGAAGAGCAGCACGGCCGCGAGCCACAGCGAGGCCAGCGCCGCCGCCACCGACGAGCCCAGCAGGGCCAGGTGCCGCCATGAGCGCCAACCCCATGGCGACGAAAGATGCCAAAAATGGCCCAAAAATGGCCTCAAAATATCCCCCAAATGTCCCAAAAATGGCACCAAAATTGCGCCAAAATGGCCCCAAATGTGCCTAAAATGGCACCAGATGGTGCCAAAATGGCGCCAAATGGCACCAAAATGGCGCCAAAATGGCCACAAATGAGACTAAAATGGCCCCAAAATATCCCCCAAATGGCACCAAAATGGCCCCAAATGTGCCTAAAATGGCCCAAAAATGGCCCCAAAATATCCCACAATGTCACCAAAAATGGCGCCAAAATGGTGCCAAAATGGCGCCAAAATGGCCCCAAATGTGCCTAAAATGGCACCAAATGTGCCTAAAATGGCACCAGATGGTGCCAAAATGGCGCCAAATGGCCCCAAGTGGCGCCAAAATGGTGCCGAAATGGCGCCAAAGTGGTGCCGGATGGCGCCAAAATGGCGCCAAAATGGCACCGAATGGTGCCAATATGGCGCCAAAATGGCACCAAATGTCCCAAAAATGGCCCCAAATGGCCCCAAAATGGCACCGAATGGAACCAAAATGGCACCAAATGGCACCAAAATGGCCCCAAATGTGCCTAAAATGTCACCAAAAGTGGCCCCAAAATGCCACCGAAATGGTGCCAAAATGGCCCCAAATGTCCCAAAAATGTCTCCCAAATGTCACCAAAAAATGGCCCCAAAATATCCCACAAATGGCACCAAATGGCACCAAAATGGCACCAATATGTCCCCCAAATGTCACCAAAAATGGCCCCAAAATGGCACCAAAATGGCCCCAAATTGGCACCAAAATGGCGCCAAAATAGCACCGGATGGCGCCAAAATGGCCCCAAATGTGCCTAAAATGGCACCAGATGGTGCCAAAATGGCGCCAAATGGCACCAAAATGGCCACAAATGAGAATAAAATGGCCCCAAAATATCCCCCAAATGGCACCAAAAATGGCCCCAAAATGGCACCAAAATGGCGCCAAAATGGCGCCAAAATGGCACCGGATGGTGCCAAAATGGCCCCAAATGTGCCGAAAATGGCACCAGATGGTGCCAAAATGGCGCCAAATGGCACCAAAATGGCGCCAAAATGGCCACAAATGAGACTAAAATGGCCCCAAAATATCCCCCAAATGTCACCAAAAATGGCCCCAAATGTGCCTAAAATGGCCTAAAAATGGCCCCAAAATATCCCACAATGTCACCAAAAATGGCCCCAAATGTGCTTAAATGGGCCCAAAAATGGCCCCAAAATATCCCCCAAATGGCACCAAAAATGGCCCCAAATGTGCCTAAAATGGCCCAAAAATGGCCCCAAAAGTCACCAAAATGGCCCCAAAATGGCACCAAATGGCACCAAAATGGCACCAAAATGTCCACAAATGAGACTAAAATGGCCCCAAATGTGCCTAAAATGGTCCAAAAATGCCACCCAAAAATGGCCCCAAAATACCCCACAAATGTCACCAAATGTCCCAAAAATGGCCGCAAATGTCACCAAAAAATGGCGCCAAAATGGCACCAAATGGCGCTAAAATGGCCACAAATGAGACTAAAATGGCCCCAAATGTGCCAAACAAAATGGCCCCAAAATGGCACCAAAATGGCACCAAAAGGGCACTGGGGGCACTGGTTTGTCACTGGGGCATTCCCAGTTTGTCACCAGTTTGTCCCCACATCATTCCCAGTGTCCCCAGGCCAGTCCCAGTTTGTCCCCAGTTTGTCCCCAGTGTCCCCAAACCATTCCCAGTTTGTCCCCAGTGTCCCCAGTGTCCTCCAGCCATTCCCAGTTTGTCTCCAGTTTGTCCCCAGGTCATTCCCAATATCCCCAAGCCAGTCCCAGTTTGTCCCCAGCGTCCCCAGTTTGTCCCCAGTTTGTCCCCAGCCCATTCCCAGCTTGTCCCTAGATCATTCCCAGTGTCCCCAGTTTGTTCCCAGCCCATTCCCAGTTTGTTCCCAGTTTTTTCCCCAGTGTCCCGAAACCATTCCCAGTTGTCCCCAGTTTGTCCCCACCCCATCCCAATCCCTCCCAGTCCCTCCCACTCCATCCCAGTTTATCCCAGTCCCCCCCAATCCCCTCCCAGTCCCTCCCAGTCCATCCCAGTCCCCCCCAGTTTACCCAGCAGCCCCTGCAGCAGGTAGAAGAGCAGCCCGATGGCGCCGTTGGGGACGTTGGCCGCGCTCTCCTTGCCCAGCACCGGCTCCACCAGGCCCAGGCCACGCCCCCACCTGCCAAAAGGGGCGGGGCACCGATGGGACACACCCACAAACCAAACAGACCCGCCCACATGCCCATATATGGTCATCATTGGTTAAGCCACGCCCACATGCCCATATATGGCCATAATTGTTAAACCACGCCTTCAGAACCTTATATAGAGTAAGCCACGCCCCTTTAACCATATAAAGATACAGCAAACCACGCCCCTTTAACCATATATGGGAGTAACAAACCCCGCTCTTTTAACCATATATGGTCATAAATAAGCCACGCCCTTTTAACCATATATGGGAGTAACAAACCACACTCTTAACCATATATGGACACTGCAAGCCACGCCCCCTTTAACCATATATGGGCATAACAAACCACACTCTTTTAACCATATATGGACACCGCAGGCCACGCCCCCTTATCCATATATGGGCATAACAAACCACACTCTTTTAACCATATATGGACACCGCAAGCCACGCCCCCTTATCCATATATGGGCATAACAAACCACACTCTTTTAACCATATATGGATGCAGCAAACCACGCCCCTTTGACCATATATGGACACAGCAAGCCACCCCATTTAAGTATACATGGATACAGCAAATCGCGCCCTTTTAACTATTGATGATTGTAACAAACCACACTCTTTAAACCATATATGGACATAGCAAACGGAGCCCATTTTATTCCATATATGGATTTATTTAACATAAACACGGCCCCCAAATAAGCCACGCCCCCTCACAGCTTCCCGCCATCGCTTCCCCTCACGGCCCCCGCCGGCAGCGCCCCCTAGCGGCCCGCCCCTCCCCTCACAGCAAGCCCCGCCCACTTCCGGTTCCCCCTCTCGCCGTTATTCCCTCGGGATTTTGTTTTTTTGTTTTTTGTTTTTTTACCGGGAGGAAAACACCCGAGTGCAGGACACGGAAGGCGCCAGGTCACAGGCGGCTCGGTACGACGGGTCCCGAGCGGCCTGGTGCTCAACGTGCAGCGCGTACAGCGACAGCGCGACGCCCGCCACGCACAGCACCGCCCGCCATCCCAGCGCCGCCATTGCTCAACGCCCATTGAGCGGGGCCGCTGCCACTCCCACTCGTTCTCCCCGCCCATTGGCCACCAGCCTAAAGGCCCGGTTTGGACGCAAGGGGTGATGGGAGGTGTAGTTCCGTGCGCTCTGCGCATGCGCAGTGGCGCTGCTGCCTCTCCCACTCATTCTCTCCTCCCATTGGCCAGCAGCGTAAGGTCACGCCTTGTTTCCGGTTCTGCGGCAAAGGATGATGGGACGTGTAGTCCCTTGCACTCCGCGCATGCGCAGTGACTGAAGCGCCGTGAGGAAGCGCGCGAATAAAAATGGCGGGAGGCGGGCCAAGATGGCGGTCGGGAGCTGAGTAAAGGCTCGGACTCGGCTCTGCCGGTTCGGAGCCCCCCGGAACCGGTAGGGAAAGGCCGGGGCTCGGTGAGTGAGGCCCGGGGGAGCCGCGGGGGTCGCGGGGTTGACGGAGAATTGAGAAAATTTAAGGGGAGGGGTCGCAGTGACGTCACGAGCCAAGATGGCGGCGGTCGTGAGAGGGGAGAGGCCTCAGGGCGAGCGGGGCCGGGAAATGTCGGGAAATTTTGGGAAATGCGGAGGAAAAATTCAAATAAAATCACTGAAATAACCCCAGGGATCAAACTGGGAGCGCTGGGATCCTTTAATCCAAATTTTCCCCTCATATCTTAAAAATTTATTTCCTTTTTTCTCTCCTTTTTCCCGCCCCCAAATCCCCAATTCCCCTCAAATTTCCCATTTTTCTCCCCCAAACTCCAAATTTTCCCCTCTTTTTATCCCCTCAAATCCCAATTTTCCCCTTTTTTCTTCCCCCAAACCCCAAATTTCCCCCTTCCCCCCCAAAAATCTTCCCCAAATTTTCCCTTTTATTCTTCCAATTCCCTTTTCCCCCCCCAAACCCCAAATTTCCCCTTTTTATCCCCTAAATTCCCCATTTTTATCCCCCATAAACCCCAAATTTCCCCATTTTTATCCCCCCAATTCTCCCATTTCCCCCCCCAAATTTCCCCATTCTTATCCCCCCAAACCCCATTTTTTAACCCCAAAATTCCTCATTTCCCCCCCCAAATTTCCCCACTTTTATTCCCCCCAAACCCCAATTTTTAACCCCAAATTTCTCCATTTTTATCCCCCCAAACCCCCATTATTTAACCCCAAATTTCTCCATTTTTATCCCCCCAATTCTCCCATTTTTAACCCCAAATTTCCCCATTTTTATCCCCCCAAACCCCAATTTTTAACCCCAAATTTCTCCATTTTTATTCCCCCAAACCCCCATTTTTAACACCAAAATTCCTCATTTATACCCCCTAAATTCCCCATTTTTTCCTCTCCAAACTCCAAATTTCCCCATTTTAACCTCCCCAATTCTCCCATTTCCCCCAAATTCCCCCATTTTCCCCCCAAATTTCCCCATTTTTTAACCCCAAAATTCCTCATTTCTACCCCCAAATTTCCACATTTTTTCCCCCAAATTTCCCCATTTTTCCCCCCAAATTCCCCCATTTTCCCCCCAAATTTCCCCATTATTTAACCCCAAAATTCCCCATTTTTCCCCCCAAATTCCCTCATTGCCCCCCCAAATTTCCCCATTTTTATCCCCCCAATTCTCCAATTTTTAACTCCAAATTCCCCCATTTTTACCCCCCAATTCTCCCATTTTCTCCCCAAATTTCCCCATTTTCCCCCCCAAATTTTCCCACTTTTACCCCCAAACCCCCATTTTTAACCCCAAAACTCCCCATTTTTCCCCCCAAATTCCCCCAATTTAACCCCCTAAACCCCAATTTTTAACCCCAATTTTCCCCATTATTTAACCCCAAATTCCCCCATTCCCCCCCAAAATTCCTCATTTTACCCCCCAAATTCCCCATTTTCCCCCAAATTCCCCATTTTCCCCCCAAATTCCCCCATTTTCCCCCCAAATTTCCCCATTATTTAACCCCAAATTCCCCCATTTCCCCCCCAAAATTCCCCATTTTTACCCCCAAACCCCCATTTTTCCCCCAAACCCCCTTTCCCCCTTCCCAGCCCCCCATGTCCACCCTCCCCTCCCCTCCCTCCCCCCACCCTCCCCCTAAATCCCCGCCCAAATCCCGCCCAACCCCTCGGAGGAGCAGCAGGAGGAGGAGGAGGAGGAGGAGGAGGAGGAGGAGGAGGATTGGGCCGTTCCCTGGAGCGAGGAGGAGGAGGAAGGAGCCGAGCCCGAGGGGGGCTGGATCCCAAAGCCGCAGGAAATCCGGAGACTCTACGAGGGAATCGCCAGCGCCGGGATCCTGCCCCTGCAGGGGGCGCCCCTCCCCCGCAGGGAGCCCAGCCCGGAGCTCCCCTGCGAGCCGGGGGAGGGGCCAGAACCGGGGGCGGCACCGGGAGAGGAAGAGGAGGAGGAAAAGTGAGTTTGATGGGATTTTTTTGGGATTTTTGTTGGTGTTTTTTAATGATTTTTTGGGATTTTTTCTGATTTTTTTTTTAATTTTTTAGAGATTTTTTTGGAAATTTTTAGGTGATTTTTTGGGATTTTTTTTGGAGTTTTTTAGGTGATTTTTCTGATTTTTTTGGAATTTTTTAGGTGATTTTTTTGGATTTTTTAGAGATTTTTTTGGAATTTTTTAGGTGATTTTTTCAGATTTTTTTTTATTTTTTTAGGAATTTTTGGGGATTTTTTTGGAATTTTTGGGTGATTTTTTAGGGATTTTTTAGGTGATTTTTTGCGACTTTTAAAGAATTTTTTCGGAATTTTTCGGGATTTTTTGGGGATTTTTTGGGATTTTTTTGGGGATTTTTTAGGTGATTTTTTTGGGATCTTTGGGAATTTTTAGGGATTTTTTTTTCGGGTGATTTTTGGGGGTTTTTTTGGGCTCCTGCCCCTGCAGGGGGCGCCCCTCCCCCGCAGGGAGCCCAGCCCGGAGCTCCCCTGCGAGCCGGGGGAGGGGCCAGAACCGGGGGCGGCACCGGGAGAGGAAGAGGAGGAGGAAAAGTGAGTTTTCTGCCATTTTTTTAGAATTTTTAGGGATTTTTTTGGGATTTTTTGGTATTTTTTTGGAGTTTTTTAGGTGATTTTTTGGGATTTTTTTTTGGATTTTTTCGGATTTTTTTGGTGGTTTTTAGGTGATTTTTTGGGATTTTTTGGGGATTTTTTTACAGATTTTTACATGATTTTTAGGAATTTTTAGGGATTTTTTTTAGGCGATTTTGGGGATTTTTTTGGAATTTTTTAGGTGATTTTTGGGATTTTTTTGGAGTTTTTCAGGTGATTTTTGGGGATTTTTTTCGGATTTTTTTGGAGTTTTTTAGGTGATTTTTTGGTATTTTTTAGAGATTTTTTTGGGAGTTTTTTAGGTGATTTTTTGGGTATTTTTTGGATTTTTTCAGGATTTTTTTTGTGCTTTTAGGTGACTTTTGGGGTTTTTTTGGGGATTTTTTTGGAGTTTTTTAGGCGATTTTTTGGGATTTTTATGGAATTTGATAGATGTTTTTTTGGATTTTTTTAAAATTTTTTAGGTGATTTTTAAGATTTTTTTTTTTGAGTTTTTTGGGGTTTTTTAGGATTTTTATGGAATTTTTTAGGCAATTTTTCGGATTTTTTTGGAGTTTTTTAGGTGATTTTTGGGATTTTTGTTTTTTGATTTTTTCGGAATTTTTAGGGGATTTTTTGGGAATTTTTCAGGTGATTTTTTGCGACTTTTTAAAAATTGTTTCGGAATTTTTAGGTGATTTTTGGATCTTTGGGAATTTTAAGGGATTTTTTTTTTCGGGTGATATTTGGGGTTTTTTGGGCTCCTGCCCCTGCAGGGGGCGCCCCTCCCCCGCAGGGAGCCCAGCCCGGAGCTCCCCTGCGAGCCGGGGGAGGGGCCAGAACCGGGGGCAGCACCGGGGGAGGAAGAGGAGGAGGAAAAGTGAGTTTGATGGAAGTTTTGGGGGAAAATTCGGTGATTTTTGGGTTTTTTTTTTTTTTAGGATTTTTTTGAGATTTTTTTGGATTTTTTTAGGATTTTTTGGGGATTTTTTGAGGATTTTTTGGGGATTTTTTAGGATTTTTTTTGGGATTTTTTGGGGATTTTTTGGAGATTTTTTTGGGATTTTTTCGGATTTTTTTGAGTTTTTTAGGTGATTTTTTGGGATTTTTTTTTTTTTTTACAGATTTTTACGTGATTTTTAGGAATTTTTAGGGATTTTTTCGGTGATTTTTGGGATTTTTAGGTGATTTTTTGGAGTTTTTTTCGGATTTTTAGAGATTTTTTTGGTGTTTTTTAGGTGATTTTTTGAGATTTTTTGGAGTTTTTAGGTGATCTTTTGGGATTTTTTTAGATTTTTTTTTGCAGATTTTTAGGTGATTTTTGGGAATTTTTAGAGATTTTTTTGGTGATTTTTAGGATTTTTTTGGAGTTTTTTAGGTGATTTTTGCGGATTTTTTTTTCTGATTTTTTTGGAGTTTTTTAGGTGATTTTTTGGGATTTTTTTGGGATTTTTTCGGATTTTTTTCGTGTTTTTTAGGTGATTTTTTTGGAATTTTTTTGGAGTTTTTTTAGGTGATTTTTTGGGATTTTTTTGGATTTTTTTACAGATTTTTACGTGATTTTTAGGAATTTTTAGGGATTTTTTCTGTGATTTTTGGGATTTTTAGGTGATTTTTTTGGTTTTTTTCGGATTTTTAGAGAGTTTTTTGGTGTTTTTTAGGTGATTTTTTGAGATTTTTTTGGGATTTTTTAGGTGATCTTTTGAGATTTTTTAGAATTTTTTTGCAGATTTTTATGTGATTTTTGGGAATTTTTTGGGATTTTTTTTGGTGATTTTTGGGATTTTTTTGGAGTTTTTAGGTGATTTTTGGGATTTTTTCGAGATTTTTTTGCAGATTTTTAGGTGATTTTTTCAGATTTTTAGGAATTTTTTTGGGTGATTTTTGGGATTTTTTAGAGATTTTTTTGGGAATTTTTTAGGTGATTTTTTTGGATTTTTTGGGGTTTTTTAGGAATTTTTGGGGGATTTTTTGGGGATTTTTTTGGGGATTTTTTGGAGATTTTTTTGGAGTTTTTTAGGTGATTTTGGGGGATTTTAATGGGATTTTTGGGGAATTTTTGGGTGATTTTTGGGATTTCTTTGGAGTTTTTTAGGTGATGTTTTGGGATTTTTTTTTTATTTTTTAGGAATTTTTAGGGATTTTTTAGGGAGATTTTAGATGATTTTTTGGGGATTTTTTTTTGGAATTTTTAAAGCCATTTTGGGGGATTTTTTAAATTTTTTTTGGTGATTTTTTTGGGTGGTTTTTTTTTTATTTTTTTGGGTCATTTTTGGGATTTTTTTGGGCACTTTTAGGCCAATTTTTGGGGCAAAAAAAACTTCACAAAACCACAAAAAAATCAATTTATTTACAAACAACATCAAAACTTCACCCCAAATTTTGCTTTTTTTGGGGGGAAAAAAAACAGGATAAAATCCCAAAAAAATAATTTTGGGGAGAATTGACCAAAATTTGAAATTTTCACCCAAAATTTGTTTTTTATTTTTTCCAGGCCTCCTGCCCCCACGGAATTCGATTTCGACGACGACCCCGTGGCGCCGAACCCTTCGCTCATCGATCGCCGCCGAACCCCGGGTACCCAAAAAAAAAAAAAAATCCAAAAAAATGTTAAAACCCCAAATTTACCAAAATTTCTGTGAATTTCACCCAAAGTTTCCAAAAAAAATCCCCGTGAAAATCTGTAAATTCTGCTGGAAAAAAACCGAAAAAACAGAAAATTTAACCCGAATTTCGCACGAAAATCCCCAAA
Organism: Muscicapa striata striata; assembly: GCA_030060385.1. NCBI lineage: Eukaryota > Metazoa > Chordata > Aves > Passeriformes > Muscicapidae > Muscicapa > Muscicapa striata. The sequence goes on along the minus strand of JAREIS010000712.1, from coordinate 88,490 downwards.
TTTCAGCTCAAAATTCCACCCAAAATTCCCAAAAATTCCACCCAAATTTCACCCCAAAATTCCTAAAATTCCACCCAAATTTCCCCTCAAATTCCACACAAAAATCCCCGAATTTCACCCTGAAATTGTCAAAAAAATCCCAAAAATTTCACCCAAATTTCACCCCAAAATCCCCAAATTTCACCCTAAAATTGCCTAAAAATCCCCAAAACTTCACCCAAATTTCATCCCAAAATTTCACCCAAAATCCCCAAAATTTCCACCCAAATTTTCCAAAAAAAATCCCCGTGAAAATCCGTAAATTCTGCTGAAAATTACCTAAAAAATTCAAAACTGATCCAAAATTTCAAGCAAAAATTCCCAAATTTCACCCCAAAATTGTAAAAAAATCCCAAAAATTCCATCAAAATTTCACCCCAAAATTCCCAAAATTTCCACCCAAAATTTCCACCTAAAATTAAAAAAAAATCCCCACAAAAATCCACAAATTCCACTGAAAATTACCTAAAAATCCCAAAACTGCACCCAAAAAAATTCCCACAATTCCACCCAAAAAATCCCCAAATTTCACCCCAAAATTGTCTGAAAAATCCCAAAAATTCCATCCAAATTTCACCCAAAAATTCCCAAATTTCACCCCAAAATTCCCACCCAAAATTCCCAAAATTTACCCCGAAATTCTCTAAAAATCCCAAAAATTCCACCCACATTTCACCCCAAAATTCCCAAATTTCACCCCAAAATTGTCTAAAAATCCCCAAAATTTCACCCAGATTTCATCCCAAATTTCCACCCAAAATTCCCAAATTTCACCCCAGAATTGTCTAAAAATCCTAAAAAAAAAATCCCAAAAATATCCTAAAAAAATCCTCAAAAAGGCCTAAAAAATCCTAAAAAAATTCCCAAAAGTCCCCAAAATCACCTAAAATCCCCCAAAAAAAAAAAAATTCTAAAAAAATCGCTAAAAATCCTTAAAAAATCCCAAAAAAAATCCTTAAAAAATGGCTAAAAGTCCTAAAAAAAAAAAAATCCCAAAAAATCTCAAAAAAAATCCCAAAAACCCCCAAAAAAATCCCAAAAAATCCCCCCAAAAAATCCCAAGAAACCTTCAAATAAATCCCCAAAAATCCCCAAAAATACCAAAAAACCCTCAAAAAAAATCCCCAAAAAATCCCCCCAAAAATAAAAAAAAATCCCAAAAATCCCCCCAAAAAAATCTCAAAAAAGCCGCCAAAAATCCCCGAAAAATCCCAAAAAATGCCAAAAAAAGGCCAAAAAAATCCTAAAAAAATCCCAGAAAAATTAAGCAAAATTCCAAAAAAATCCTAAAAAACCCCCCAAAAAAAGCCAAAAAACGGCAAAAAAAATCATTAAAAAATCCTAAAAAAATCGCTAAAAATCCTAAAAAAATCCCCAAAAAATCCCCCAAAAAACCCTAAAAAAATCTCCTAAAAATCCCTAAAAAATCCCAAAAAATCCTCAAAAAATCTCCGAAAAACCTCCAAAAAAATCCCAAAAAATCCCCAAAAGATCCTAAAAAAAAAATCTCAAAAAAATCTCAAAAACCCCCCAAAAAATCCCCAAAAAATCCCAAAAAATCCCAAAAAATCCCAAAAAACCCTCAAAAAAATCCCATAAAACCCTCAAAAAAATCCCCAAAAAATCCCAAAAAATTCGAAAAAAACCTCCTAAAAATCAGAAAAAAATCCCAAAAAGTCCCAAAAAAATCCCCAAAAAATTCTAAAAAAAGCTCCAAAAAATCCCAAAAAACTCTCAAAAAATCTCCAAAAAATCCCAAAAAATCTCCAAAAAATCCCCAAAAATCCCCAAAAAACCCTCAAAAAAATCCCAAAAAAATCCAAAAAAAATCCCTTAAAACCCTCAAAAAAATCCCCAAAACTCCTAAAAAATCCCAGAAAAATCCTAAGAAAATCCTTAAAAAAAATTGCGAAAAAGACCAGAAAAATCCTAAAAAAATTCTTAAAAAATCCCAAAAAGCCCCAAAAAAATCCCAAAAAACCCTCAAAAAAAATCCCAAAAAATTCCAAAAATTCTCCAAATCTTTAAAATTTTTTTTTTTTTTTTCAGGGCCTCCGAGCCGAGCTCAGAAACGCGAAGCTCGTCTGGACAAAGTCCTGCAGGACATGAAACGTCACAAGAAACTGGAGGAGCAAATCCTGAGGACGGGGCAGGATCTTTTCCCGCCCGAGGACGACGAATCCCAAAACCAGAAACGAAATCCAGGATTTTTCCTTCGCCAGAGGAAGTATTGAGTCCCCAAAAATTCAGTATTGAGTCCCTAAAAATTCCCAAATTTCCAGAGTTTAACCCAAAGTTTATGGAAAAAATTAAATGGGAAATTTGATTTTTTTTTTTTTTTTTCGCGCGTTTGTTTTTCCGTCATTCCGTCCCCGAATTGTAAAAAATAAGAAAATTTTCCCGAAAAATTCTCCCAAAATTCCATCTGAAGTTTCTACCAAAATGTCACCAATATTTCCCCCAAAAATCCAAAAATTTTCCCAAAAATATCACAGAATTTACCAAAAAAAAAATCCCAAAATTCTCCCAAAAAATCACAGAATTTACCAAAAAAAAAAAATCCCAAAAAATCACAGAATTTACCAAAAAAAAAAATCCCAAAATTCTCCCAAAAATCCCAAAATTTCCCCAAAAAAATCACAGAATTTACCAAAAAAAAATCCCAAAATTAACCCCCCAAAAAATCACAGATTTTACCAAAAAAAAATCCCAAAATTTCCCTCCAAAAATCCCAAAACTTATCCCAAAAAAATCCCCAAATTTACCCCAAAAGATCCCAAAATTTACCCCCAAAAAAATCACAGAATTTACCAAAAAAAATCCCAAAATTCTCCCAAAAAATCCCAAAATTTCTCCCCAAAATCTCAAAAATTCCCCCTAAGAGATCCCCAAATTCCCACGAAAATCCCAAAATTTCCCCAAAAAATCTCAAAATTCTCCCAAAAATTCCCCCCAAAAATCCCCAAATATCCACCAAAAAATCTCCCCAAAATTCCCAAAATTTCCCCCAAATTCCCAAAATTTCCCCCTAAAAGTCCCAAGATTTACCCAAAAAATTCCTAAAATTTCCCCCCAAATATCCCAAAATTTACCCAAAATTCCCTAAAAAAATCCCCAAATTCCCCCAAAAATCCCAAAATTTACCCCAAAAAATCCCAAAATTTACGCAAAAATTCCCAAAATTTCCCCCAAAATCCTAAAATTCTCCCAAAAATCTCTAAGTTCTACCAAAAAAATCCCAAAATATCCCCCAAAATCCCAAAATTTCCCTAAAAAATCCCAAAAATTTCCCCAAAAAATCCCAAAAATTCCCCAAAAAAATCCCAAAATTTCCCCAAAAATTCCCAGAATTTCCCCCAAATTCCCAAAATTCCCCCCAAATATTTTAAAACCCCCCAAAACTCCCCAAATTTACCAAAATTCCCTTTTTTTCACTCGCTGTCGTCGCTGACGATCCCTCGGAGCCGGGACCAGTCCGGGGGGGGGAGGGGCGATTTTGGGGGGGATTTTTGGGAATTTTCGGGGATTCTGCGTCGGGATCGGGCTGGGGAGGGACAAAAAAATGAAAATTCAAATTTGAATTTTTTTGGAAAATTTTAAATTTGGAAATTTGGAAGAGATTTGGTGTAAAAAAGAAAAAAAAAATTACAAAATTTTATTGAAAATTCTCACCCAAAATCTCAAAATTTCACCCCAAAATTCCTCCCAAATGCCCCAAAATTCCACCCAAAATTCCCTCAAAATTCCCAAATTGCTGAAAAAAAATCCCAAAATCCCAAATTTTTTTACACAAAATTCCCAAAAATCCCCAAATTTCCCCACGAAATTCCCTAAAAATCCCAAAATTCCACCCAAAATGGTAAAAAAAAAAAAATCCGGAAAAAGTCCCAAAATTTCCCCCAAAATTCCACCCAAATTTCCCTAAAAAAAAATCCCAAAATTTTCCCCAAAATTCCACCCAAAATCCCCCCACAAAAAAACCCCAAAAATGCCAAAATTCCACCCAAAATCCTCTCAAAATCTCCCCCCAAAATCCCAAATTTCACCCCAAATTTCCTTCAAAAATCCCAAAAATTCCCTGAAAATCTCCAAAATTTCCCCCCCCCAAAAAAATCCCAAAAATCCCCCCAAAATTCCACCCAAAAAATCCCCAAATTTTACCCCAAAATTCCCCAAAAATCCCAAAATTATTCCCAAAATTCACCCAAAACCCCCAAAATTCCACCCAAAAATCCCCAAATTCCACCCAAAATCCCAAAATTGGCCCCAAAATCTCCCCAAATTTGGATTTTTGGGGAGGCTTTGGGACTTTTTGGGTGTTTTGGGGGGATTTTTTGGGGGTTTTTTTGGGAGATTTTTGGGGGGTTTTGGGGGGTTTTTTTTGGAGAGTTTTTTGGGGTTTTTTGGGTGTTTTTTGGGTGTTTTTTTCCTTGATTTTGGTTTTTTTTTGGCTGTTTTGGGGTGGTTTTAGGGTGTTTTGGGGGGTTTTTGGGGTGTTTTTAGGGTGTTTTTGGGGTGTTTTTTGGGGAGTTTTTGGGCTGATTTTTTGAGTTATTTTTTGGATATTTTTTGGGGTGTTTTTGGTGCTTTTGGCTGTTTTTGGGTGATTTTTTTGGGTGTTTTTTGGGTTATTTTTTAGATATTTTGGGATGGCTTTAGGCTGTTTTTGGCTGGTTTTTTTCTGTTCTTTTGCTGTTCTTGGGGTGTTTTTGGCTGTTTTTGGGCTGATTTCAGGTGGTTTTTGGGGTGTTTTTTGGGTTATTTTTTGGATATATTTCGGATATTTTTTGGCTGTTTTGGGGTTTGTTTTTGGCTGTTTTTTGGCTGTTTTCAGGTGGTTTTTGGGTGTTTTCTGGGTTATTTTTTGGGTATTTTTGGGCTGGTTTTGGCTGTTTTTTGGATGGTTTTGGGTGGGGTTTTTTAATTTTTTTTCAGTTATTTTTTTTGATTTTTTTTTTGGGCTGGTTTTGGGCGGGTTTTTTGGGAGTTTTCTGGGCTATTTTTTGGATATTTTTTGGATATTTTTGGGCTGGTTTTGGGCTGGTTTTTGGCTGGTTTTTGGGCTGTTTTTTGGCTGGTTTTGGGTGAGTTTTTTTTTATTTTTCTGGGTTATTTTTTGGATATTTTTGGGCTTTTTTTGGCTGGTTTTGGGCTGGTTTTGGGCGGGTTTTTTGGGTCTTTTCTGGGTAATTTTTTTTATTTTTTTGGGCTGGTTTTGGGCTGTTTTTTGGCTGGTTTTGGGTGGGGGTTTTATTATTTTTTTCAGGTTTTTTTTGCATTTTTTTTTGGCTTTTTTAGGCTGGTTTTGGGCGGGTTTTTGGGTGTTTTCTGGGTTATTTTTTGGATAGTTTTTGGATATTTTTGGGCTGTTTTTGGCCATTTTTGGGCTGGTTTAGGTGTGGTTTTTTGGCTGGTTTTGGGCTGGTTTTGGGCCGTTTTTAGGTGTTTTCTGGGTTATTTTTTGGATATATTTTTGGGCTGTTTTTGGGGTAGTTTTGGGCTGTTTTTTGGGTGTTTTCTGGGTTATTTTTTGGGTATTTTTTGGGCTGGTTTTGGGCTGTTTTTGGCTGGTTTTTGGCTGGTTTTGGGTGAGGTTTTTTTATTTTTCTGGGTTATTTTTGGATATTTTTGGGCTTTTTTTGGCTGGTTTTGGGCTGGTTTTGGGCGGGTTTTTTGGGTGTTTTCTGGGTTATTTTTTGGGTATTTTTTGGGCTGGTTTTGGGCTGGTTTTGGGTGGGGTCTTTTTTATTTTTTTCAGGGTTTTTTTTGCTTTTTTTTTGGATTTTTTTGGCTGGTTTTGGGCGGGTTTTTTGGGTGTTTTTGGGTTATTTTTTGGATATTTTTGGATATTTTTGGGCTGTTTTTGGCCGTTTTTGGGCTGTTTTTGGTGTAGTTTTGGGCTGGTTTGGGGCTGGTTTTGGGCCGGTTTTGGGTGTTTTCTGGGTTATTTTTTGGATATTTTTTGGATATTTTTCGGCTGTTTTTGGGGTGTTTTTGGGCTGGTTTTGGGTGTTTTTTACCTGGCAGGATGTTGCTGGCGTCCAGCGCGGCGAGTTCGGCTTTTTCCTCGCGGCGCCGGCGCAGGCGGCGGCACCGGGCCAGGGAGGGGGTGCCTGGAACACCCCAAAAAAACCACAAAATATTCCCAAAAAAATCCCCAAAATTAACCAAAAAATTCCCAAGTTTACCCCCCAAAAAATCCCAAAATCCCCCCAAAATTCCACCAAAATTCCCCCCCAAAAAAATCCCAAAATCCCCCTGAAAATCCCAAAATTCCCCCCCAAAAAATCCCAAAATTTCCCCCCAAAAAATCCCAAAGTCCCAAAATTTCCCCCAAAACATCCCATAATTTCTTAAAAAAAATGCCAAAAAATCCCCAAATCCGAAAATTTCCCCCCCAAAAAAATCCCAAAATTTCCCCAAAAAATCCCAAATTTTCCCCCAGTTCCCCAAATTTCCCAAAATCCCCAAACGCCCCAAAATTCCACCCAACATCCCCCAAACCTCCCCCCAAAAATTCCCCCAAAATTCCCAACATTTCCCCCCAAAAAAATCCCAAATTTTCCCCCAAAAATCCCCCAAATTTCCCCCCAAAAATCCCAAAATTTATCCAAAAAAACCCCCCGAAAATTCCCCAAATTCACCCGGATTTCCCCCAAAAAATCCCAAATTTCCACCCCAAAAATCCCCAATTTTCCCGCCAATTCCCCTCAAATTTCCCCGCCCCCCCCGTTTCCGGTACCGTCCCCCCCGTTTCCGGTACCGTCCCCCGTTTCCGGTCCCCTCCCGCCCCGTTTCCGGTACCGCGCAGCCCCAGCTCTTTCTCCCCCCCCGTTTCCGGTCCCGCCGCCCCATTTCCGGTCCCCTCCCGCCCCGTTTCCGGTCCCGCCGCCCCCGTTTCCGGTCCCCTCCGCCCCGTTTCCGGTACCGCGCAGCCCCAGCTCTTCCCCCGTTTCCGGTCCCTCCGCCCCATTTCCGGTCCCCTCCGCCCCATTTCCGGTCCCGCCGCCCCCATTTTCGGTCCCGCCGCCCCCATTTCCGGTACCGCGCAGTCCCAGGTCCCGCAGGGCGCCCCTGAGCGCCTCCAGGGCCTCGCGGCGGCTGCGGCACTTCCGGAAGAGCTGCTTGTAGTTAGGGCGCCCCCCAGCGGCGCGGAGGTATCGCTTCAGCCGCGCCACTTCCGGCGGGTCCTGGGGGCGGGGCTTGGGTCAGAGGGGGCGGGGCTAAAGAGGCCACGCCCAGCCGCGGGAAAATCCCAACGTTTCCCCTCAAAAAATCCCAAATTTCACCCCAAATATTCCCAAAAAACCCCAAAGTTCCCCACCAAAATTCTCCCAAAAATCTCCCCAAAATTTCCCAAAAAAATCCCAAAATTTCCCCTCAAAAATCTCCAAATCCCCCCAAAATTCCACCCCAAATTCCCTTAAAATCCCCAAATTTCCATCCCAAAAATCCCCAAAATCCCCCCCAAAAATTCTCCAAATTCCCCCAAATCTCCCTAATTCCCCCAAATCCCCCCTAACCCCCCCAAAAAAAATCCCAAAATCTCCCAAATTCACCCAAAATTTCACCCAAAAATCCCAAAAAACCTCCCCAAAATCTCCAAAATTCCCCCCAAAAATCTCCCCAAAAAATCCCAAATTCCCCAAAATCTCCCAAATTCCCCCAAATGCCCCAAAAGTTCCTCCCTAAAATCCAAAGATCCCCCCCAAAAGTCCCAAAATCCCCCCAAAAATTCCCAAAAATTTCCCCCAAAATTCCAACCAAAATTTCCACCAAAATCCCAAAAGTTCCAAAATTCCCCCCCAAAAATCCCCCCAAAATTCTCTTAAAATTCCTCTAAAATCTCAAAATTCCCCAAAATCTTCCAATTACCCCAAAATTCCCTCAATTCCCCAAATTCCCAAAACCTCAAAATTCCAAAAATTCACTCAAAATTCCCCAAAATTCCCTCAAAAATCCAAAATCCCAAAATTCCCAAAAAATCCCCAAATTCCCCTAAAAATCCCAAAATTCCCCAAAAGAATTCACCTGTTCCCCAAAATTCCCCAAAATCCTAAAGTTCTGTATTCCCCAAAAAATCCCCCAAATTCCCCAAAATCCCAAAATCCACCCAAAAAAATCCCAAAATCCCCCAAAATCCCAAAATCCTAAAATCCACCCAAAAAATCCAAAATCCCCCAAAATCTCCCAAAATCCTGCAAAAAATCCAATCTCCCCAAAATCCCCAAAATTCCCCCAAAAATCCTAAAATCCCCAAAATTTCAAAATCCCAAATTCCCAAAAATTCCCCAAAATTCCACCCAAAATTCGCCCCCAAAATCCCAAAATCCAAAAAAATCCCAAAATCCCCAAAAATCCCAAAAAATAAAAATCCAAAATCCCCAAAATCCCAAAAAAATCCCAAAAAAATCCCAAAATCCACCTAAAAAATCAAAGAAATCTAAATCCCAAATTCCACCCAAAAATCCCCAAAAATCCAAATTCCCCAGAAAAACCCCAAAATTCCCAAAATTCCCCCAAAAATCCCCAAAGTTCAAAAAATCCTCCTAAAACCCCAAAAATCCCCAAATCCACAAAAAATCTAATTCCCAAAAAATCCCAAAATCCCAAAAAAAAATCCATGAAATTCCCCCTCAAAAAATCCTAGAAAAATCCAAAAATTCCCCAAAAAACCCAAAATTCCCCTCAAAATCCCCAAAATCCCAAATTCCACCAAAAATCCCCAAAAGTCAAAAAATCCACAAAATTCCCCTTTTTGGGCAACTTTGGGCCAATTTTTCCCTTTTTCTTCCTCTTCATCTTCCTCCTCCTCTTCCTCACTTCCCTCTTCCATTTTTTTCCCCGTTTTTTCCGATTTTTCCCCATTTTTTGAGATTTTTTTTCCACGTTTTTTCCCGATTTTTTCCCGTTTTTTCCCGTTTTCTTCCCATTTTTTCCCCTCGAATCTTCCTCTTCTTCCTCATTTTCTTCCTCTTCTTCCTCATCTTCCTCCTCATCCTCATCCTCCTCTTCCTCACTTTCATCTTCCCTTTTTTTCCCAATTTTTTGCCATTTTTCCCCCGTTTTTTTCCCGTTTTTTCCCGATTTTTTTGTGTTTTTTCCCAATTTTTTCCCGTTTTTTCCCGTTTTCTTCCCATTTTTTCCCCTTGAATCTTCCTCTTCTTCCTCATCATCCTCCTCATCTTCCTCCTCATCCTCATCCTCCTCTTCCTCACTTTCATCTTCCATTTTTTTTCCCATTTTTTGCCATTTTTTCCCCGATTTTTTCCCGTTTTCCCCAAACTTTTCCGTTTTTTCCCAATTTTTTCCCATTTTTTCCCAAATTTTTCCCAATTTCTTCCTCCTCTTCTTCCTCATCTTCCTCCTCATCCTCCTCTTCCTCACTTTCATCTTCCATTTTTTTCCCCGTTTTTTGCCTTTTTTTTCCCAATTTTTTCCCGTTTTCCTGAATTTTTCCCGTTTTTTCCCAAATTTTTCCCAGTTTTTTTCCCGTTTTTTCCCCTCGAATCTTCCTCATCCTCCTCTTCTTCCTCCTCATCTTCCTCCTCTTCATCCTCATCTTCATCCTCCTCTTCCTCACTTTCACCTTTCATTTTTTTCCCCTCGTTTTTCCCCGATTTTTTCCCATTTTTTCCCAAATTTTTCCCGTTTTTTCCCAATTTTTTCCCGTTTTTTCCCGTTTTCTTCCCATTTTTCCCCCTTGAATCTTCCTCTTCTTCCTCTTCTTCATCCTCTTCTTCCTCATCCTCCTCTTTTCGGTCCCTCCCTGTTTCGGTCCGCCGCCCCTGTTTTCCTCTCCCCTGTTTCGGTACCGCAGCCCATTCTTCCTCCTGTTTCGGTCCTCTCCCCATTTGTCCTCCTCTCCTTTGGTCCTCCTGCCCCATTTGGTCCTGCTGCCCCATTTGGTACTGCGCAGTCCCAGGTCCCCAGGCCCCTGAGCGCCTCCAGGCCTCGCGGCGGCTGCGGCACTTCCGGAAGAGCTGCTTGTAGTTAGGCGCTCTCAGCGGCGGAGGTATCGCTTCACGCGCCACTTCCGGCGGGTCCTGGGGGCGGGGCTTACCGAGGGGCGGGGCCAGAGGCCACGCCTGGGCGTCAGGAAAATCCTAATGTTTCTCAAAAATCTAAATTTCCCCACCCTAAATATTCCCAAACCCCAAAGTTCCCACCAAATTCCTCCTAAAATCTCCCAAATTTCCCAAAAATCCTAAAATTTCAAAATCTCCAACTTCTGAAATTCCACCCCAAATTCTTAAATCCCCAAATTTCCATCCCAAATCCCCAAAATCCCCAAATTCTCCAAATCCCCAAATCTCCTAATTCCCCAATCCCCTAACCCTCAAAATCCCAAATCTCCCAAATTCAGCCAAATTTCACCAAAATCCTAAAACCTCCCAAAATCTCCAAATTTCCCAAAATCTCCCCAAAAATCCAAATCCCTAAAATCTCCCAAATTCCCAAATGCCCTAAAAGTTCCTCCCTAAAATCCAAAGATCCCCCAAAAGTCCCAAAATCCTAAAATTCCTAAAATTCCCAAAATTCCAACCAAAATTTCCAAAAATCCCAAAGTTCAAATCCCAAAATCCTCAAAATTCTCTTAAAATTCTTAAATCTCAAAATTCCTAAATCTTCCAATTACCCCAAAATTCCTCAAAATTCCCCATCCTAAAACCCCAAAATTCCAAAATTCTACCCCAAAAATCTAAAATCCTCAAAATTCAAAATCCCCAAAATTCCCTAAAATCCCAAAATTCCCTAAAATTCCACTCAAAATTCCTCAAAATCCCCCTAAAATCCCCAAAATTCCCAAATTCCCAAAATCCCCCAAAATTCCCAAAATCCAAATCCACCCAAAAATCCCAAAATCCCAAAAATCCAAAATCCCAAAATCCACCAAAATCCCAAAAATCCCTAAAATCTCCAAAATCCTAAAATCCCAAAATTCCCCAAAATCCTCCTAAAATTCCCAAAATCCTAAATCCCAAAATTCTCTAAAATCCCAAATTCTCAAAATTCCCAAAATTCCACCCAAAATTACTCAAAATCCAAAATCACCTAAAAATCCTAAAAATCCCTAAAAATCCCTAAAATAAAAATCCAAAAATCCCTAAAATCCCAAAATCCTAAAATCCTAAAATCCACCCAAAAATCCCAGAAATCCCTAAAATCCCCAAAATTCCACCCAAAATCCCCAAAATCCCAAATTCTCGAAAACCCAAATTCCAAAATTCCCCCAAAAATCCCAAAATTCCAAAAATCCTCCTAAACCCCAAAAACCCTAAATCCACCTAAAATCCTAAAATCCTAAAATCAAAAATCCAAAAATCCACAAAATTCCTCAAAAATCCTGAAATCAAAATTTCAAAATCCCTAGTACCCTCAAAATCCCCTAAAATCCTAAAATTCCCACCTAAAATCCCCTAAATCCCAAAATCCCAAAATTCCACCAAAATCCCAAAATATCCTAAAATCCCCACCACCTTCTGCCTCCACCTCTTCCTCTTCCTCTCTTCCTCTTCCTCTTCCTCCTCCTTCCTCCTCTTCCTCTTCCTCCCTCCTCCTCCTTCCTCGCTTCGCCTCACGCGCTGGCCTACCCATTTACTAGCGCAACTTCGAATCCACCTCCCCGACCTTCCTTTTGGGTAACTTTGGGCTAATTTTTCCTTTTTTCTTCCTCTTCTTCTTCTTCCTCCTCTTCCTACTTCCTCCCATTTTTTTCCTGTTTTTTCCTGATTTTTTCCTGATTTTTTGAGATTTTTTTCACATTTTTTCCCGATTTTTTCCTGCTTTTCGCTTTTCCCATTTTTTCCTCGACTTTCCTTTCTTCCTCATTTTCTTCTCATCTTCCTCCTCATCTTCCTCCTCCTCCTCCTCATTTTCATCTTCCCTTTTTTCCAATTCTTTTGCCATTTTTCCCCTGCTTTTTCCTGCTTTCATTTTTGTGTTTTTTCCAATTTTTTCCTGCTTCCTTGCCTTCCCATTTTTCTCCTTGAATCTTCCTCTTCTTCCTCATCATCCCCCTCATCTTCCTCCTCATCCTCATCCTCCTCTTCCTCACTTTCATCTTCCATTTTTTCCTGTTTTTTGCCATTTTTTCCTGATTTTTCCGCTTTTCCTAAATTTTTCCGCTTTTTCCCAATTTTTTCCCATTTTTCCTAAATTTTTCCAATTTTCCTCTTTCTCTTCATCTTCCTCATCCTCCTTCCTCACTTTCATCTTCCATTTTTCCCTCGTTTTGCCATTTTTCCCGATTTTTCCTCTGCTTCCCAAATTTTCCGCTTTTTCTTCCCAAATTTTTCCAGTTTTTTTCCCGCTTTTTCCCCTCGCGAATCTTCCATCCTCCTCTTTCTTCCTCATCTTCCTCCTCTCTTCATCCTCATCTCATCCTCCTCTTCCTCACTCTCACCTCATTTTCCTGGATTTTTTGGATTTTCCCCATTTTCCTTCCTCCCCTCTTCCTCTTTCCCAATTTCCCCCTTTTTTATCCCATTTTCCTCCATTTTCCCCATTTTCCTCCATTTTCCCCCATTTTCCTCCATTTTTTCCCATTTCCTCCTTTCATCCTTTTTCCCCCACTTTTTCCCCATTTCCCCATTCCTCCTCTCCCATTGCCCATTCCTCCCTCCATTCCCTTCACCCCATTTCCGATCCCTTCCTGCTCCCGCTGCGGCGATTCTTCCCAACGGCGCCGCCGGAAAGCGGTCACATGGCCCGCGCTGCGCGGGCGTTGCTTCCCAAGCGCGTGCCCTCGGGGTCCGGGCTTCAACCTGCGTCCGTTACCGTTCGCAAGAAAACGCGGAAACCGCCACAGGAATGATTGACAGCAGCGCCAGCCAATCAGATTCCAGCGTTGAGAAGCGCCCACCACCAACCGCAAACGCTAAAGCGGGGTTTGACTTCCGGGAAGAAGCCGGAAATGGAGAGCGGGACTTCCGGTTTTTGAGCCAATCAGACGCCGGCGCGCGAAGGGAGCGACCAATGAGGAGCGAGGGGAAGGGCGGGGCTTGTCCGCCATGAACGGGGCGAGCGAGGGCGATGGCGGCGGCTACAAACGGCGCTGCCGGGCCTTGAAACGGCGCCTGAAGCTGCTGCTCTACGTGAGGGGAGGGAGCGCGCGGAGGGGGCGGGGCCTAAAAATGGCGGGAAAACCCTTAAAGGGGCAGGGCCTAAACGTGAGGGGAGCCCCGGTTTGGGGGGGGGAGGGGGAGGGGAGATTTGAGGAAAAAAAGTGGAAAAAAATTCAAAATTTGGGGGTGAAATTCAAAGTTTAAAGAGGGAAAAAGAGATTTTGGGGTGAAATTGGAGGATTTTGGGAAAAAGGGAGGAAATGGGAAATTTTAGGGGAAAAAATTGGATTTTTTAGGGGGGGAAATGTGAATTTTGAGGGGAAAAAAGTGAATTTTTGAGTGGGAAAGCAATTGAATTTTGAGGGGAAAAAAATAGATTTTGAGAGGAAAAAAGTGAATTTAAAAAAAAAAAAATGTGAATTTTGAGGGGAAAAAAAGTGAATTTTGAGGGGGGAAAAAATTGAATTTTGAAGGAAAAAAAGTGAATTTTGAGGAAAAAACTTGAATTTTCGAGGGGAAAAAAATGGGATTTTTGAGGGGAAAAAAGTAAATTTTCAGGGGGAAAAAAATTGAATTTTTGAGAGGAAAAAGTGAATTTTGAGAGGAAAAAGGGTGAATTTTAAAAGGGAAAAAATTTGAATTTTGGGGGAAAAAAATTGAATTTTCGAGGGGAAAAATATGAATTTTGAGAAGAAAAGTGAATTTTGTGAGGAAAAAAATTTGAATTTTTAGGGGAAAAAAATTAAATTTTGAGCGGAAAAAAGTGAATTTTGAGGGGAAAATGTGAATTTTAAAAGGGAATAAAATTGGAAAAAATTCGGGATTTTGGGTTTAAATTTTTTTTTTTAAACGAAATGAAATTAAAGTTTGAAAAATTCTTGGTTTTGGGGTGAAAATCTTAATTTTTGGGAAAAAAAGAGGCTAAATTGGGGTCTGAATTTTTTTTAATAAGAGTAAAAATTTAAAATGTGGGGAAAGATCAATTTTGGGGAATAATTCCCATTTTAAAATTAATTTAAAATAATTAATTTAAGATTTAATTAACTTAAAATTATTTTCTAAAAATGCCCACATTTTTTTTTATATTTTTATTTTTTATATTTTTATTTATTTATAATTTATAATTTTGGCTGAACTTTTCACAATTTTTAGTGAAATTGGAGGTTTTGAGGAGAATATTTATTCATTTTTAATGGGAAAATAATTCAATTTTTGGGAAAAAGAAAATCCTTAATTTCTGTTATTAATCCAATTTGTGTTGGTAGAATTTAGGATTTTTAGGAAAAAAACCATAATTTTGGGAATAAAATCGATTTTGGGGTAAAATACAGGAATTTTAGGGAAAAAAACCCCAAATTATTTTGGAAAAAATAATCTGAATTTTGGGGGAAAATTGAATTTTGGGTGGGAAAATCTGAATTTTTGGGTGGAAAAAATTGAATTTTGGGTGGAAAAAGCTGAATTTGGAGGAAAAAAAAAATCTGATTTTTAAGGGGTGGAAATGTGAATTTTGAGGAGAAAAAAGCCAAATTGGGGGGTAAAAAAATGTTGAATTTTGGGTGGAAAAAGTTTAATTTTGGGTGAAAAAATCTAAATTTTTTGGGAAAAATCTGAATTTTGTGGGAGGAAATATCTGGATTTTTAGGAAAAAAAAAAGCTGAATATTAGAGGGTGGAAATGTGAATTTTGAGGAGAAAAAAGCCAAATTTGGGGGTAAAAAAAGTTGAATTTTGGGAGAAAAAGACAAATTTAGGAAAAAAAAATTTGAATTTCTAGTAAAAAAAAAGCTGAATTTTGGGTGGAAAAAAACTTAATTTAGTGTGGAAAAAATCTGAATTTTTGGGTGGAAAAATCTGAATTTTGGGGCAAAACTGAATTTTAGGGGGTGGAAATGTGAAATTTTTGGGGAAAAAGCCCAAATTTGGGGGCAGAAAAAAGTTGGATTTTGGGAAAAAAAAGCCAAATTTAGAGGGAAAAAAATCTGAATTTTTGAGGAAAAAAAGCTGAATTTTGGGTGGAAAAATCTGAATTTTTTAGGTGGAAAAATCTGAATTTTAAGGGGTGGAAATGTGAATTTTTTGGGGAAAAAGCCCAAATTTGTGGGGGAAAATCAGAATTTTGGGCCAAAACTACAAATTTGGGGTTGGGTTTTTTTTTTAAAAAAGATTTTTTTTTTTTTTAAAGGAGCAGGAATGTTTCCAGGAGGAACTGAGGAGGGCACAGAGGAAACTCCTGAAGGTCTCCAGGGACAAAAGGTGCCAAAATTCCCAAAATTTCATCCCAAAAAAATTTCCCAAAATTCCTCCAAAAATTAAAAACTTTCATCCCAAAATTTTAATTTTTTTTTTGTTTTTTTCCCCAAAAGTTTCCTTTTGGATCGGCTGCTCCAGTACGAGAACGTGGACGATGATTCCTCAGGTAGTCGGGGGCGGGGTCACCTGTCAATCATTTGGCCCCTCCCCCTTTTCTCTGATTGGCCCCTCCCCCTCCCCAGACTCGGATGCGACGGCGTCGTCCGACAACAGCGACGGGGACGGGGCCAAGATGGCGGAGCCGGCGCCCGCCAAGAGGTCAGGGAAGGGTTAAAGGGGGACAAGATGGCGGCCGTGGGGGGCGTGGTTTCAAAATGGCTGACGGGGTGGGAGCGGCTTCAAAATGGCGGGTGGAGCAAGCGTGGTTTCAAAATGGCTGACAGGGTGGGTGTGGTTTCAAAATGGCTGACGGGGTGGGTGTGGTTTCAAAATGGCTGATGGGGTGGGCGTGGCTTTAAAATGGCGGCTCCTAAAGGGGGTGTGGTTTCAAGATGGCTGCCAGGTGTGGGTGTGGTTTCAAGATGGCTGCTCTCACATGGGGTAAGGGGTGGGGAAATTCAAGATGGCCGCCACAAGAATGGGCGTGGCTACAGGCTGTGAGTGGGGGCAGCATCTTTAGGGGTTGGAGCCAAGATGGCCGCCACTGTCTGGGGGTCTGAATCCAAGATGGCCGCTCTTGTTCATGGCTGCCCCCGTGGGGGCCAAGATCCAAGATGGCCGCTGCTGTGGGGGACAAAATCCAAAATGGCCGCCCATATGGGGCTCAGAATCCAAGATGGCTGCTCTAATGGGGTTCAAAATCCAAAATGGCCGCCTCCATGTGGGATGGAATTCAAGATGGCCACCCCGATGGGGTTTAAATTCCAATATGGCTGCCTTCATGGAGGTCAAAATCCAAGATGGCCACCCCCATGTGGGATGGAATTCAAGATGGCCACCCCCATGGGGGATAAAACCCAGCATGGGAATTTCAAAGTCCAAGATGGCCGCCCCATTTGGGTAGTCAAAATCCAAGATGGCCGCCCTCATGAGGGGGACAAAACCCAACATGGCCGCCTACACAGTGGGGGGGTTAAAAACCCCAAAATGGCCGCTCCCATGGGTGTCAGAATCCAAGATGGCCGCCACCATTGGGGCGGGTCAGAATCCAAGATGGCTGCCACCATTGGGGCGGGTCAGAATCCAAGATGGCCGCTCCCATGAGTGTCAGAATCCAAGATGGCCGCCCATTGGGTGTCAGAATCCAAGATGGCCGCCCCTTGGGTGTCAGAATCCAAAATGGCCGCTCCCAAGAGTGTCAGAATCCAAGATGGCCGCCCCGTGGGTGTCAGAATCCAAAATGGCCGCCACCATTGGGGCGCGTCGGAATCCAAGATGGCCGCCGCCGGAAGTGGGCGTGTCCAACCCTCTCCCCTCCCCCCGCAGGCGCGCTGCGCCTCCTCCCCCGGCCACCCCCTCCCCTACATGGTGAGTGCCCTCCCCACCCCAAACCCCTCCCCCCCCTTTTTTTTTAAGCCCTGCCCCTTTAAGAAAACAAAAAGTGGGCGGGGCTCGGCCTGGTGCTGACCCCGCCCCCTTTTTTTTGTTTTTTTGGTCAATCCAAGATGGCGTCGCCGCCCTACAGCCCCTTCCGCCGCGCCTTCCCGCCTCCCCGCAGGGCGGGGCCCGGCCGCGCCCCTCCCCCGCCCGGCGCAGCAAAGGGACACGGAGGGGACAGGTGAGGGGGGGGAGGGGCGGGGGGAGGGGCTGGGGGTCACTGGGGTCACTCAGGGGTGGGGGGGGGGCTGGGGTCACTCAGGGTCATTTGGGGTCACTCAGGGGTCATTGGGAGTGGGGGAGGGGCTGGGGGTCACTCAGGGGTCACTTGGGGTCACTGAGGGGTCACTCGGGGGTCATTCGGGGTGGGGGAGGGGCTGGGGGTCACTCGGGGTCACTCAGGGGTGGGGGAGGGGCTGGGGGTCACTCGGGGTGGGGGAGGGGCTGAGGGTCACTCAGGGGTCACTGGGGGTCATTAGGGGTGGGGGAGGGGCTAAGGGTCACTCAGGGTCATTTGGGGTCACTCAGGAGCGGGGGAGGGGCTGGGGGTCACTCAGGGGTCACTCAGGGGTGGGGGAGGGGCTGAGGGTCACTCAGGGGTCACTCGGGGTGGGGAGGGGCTGGGAGTCACTCAGGGGTCATTTGGGGTCATTCGGGGTCACTCAGGGGTCAAGGGGTGGGGGAGGGGCTGAGGGTCACTCAGGGTCACTCAGGGGGTCATTGGGGGGTGGGGGAGGGGCTGAGGGTCACTCAGGGGTGGGGGGAGGGGCTGGGGTCCCTGGGGGTCATTTTTTGGGAAAGGATCTTTTGGGGTCACTTGGGGTCACTCAAGGGTCATTTGGGGTCAAGGGTCACTCAGGGGTCACTCGGGGGTCATTTTGGGGGAGGGGAAAAGAGGGGGAGGGGCAGAAGGGGTCACTTTGGGGGAGGGGTCACTCAGGAGCGGGGGAGGGGCTGGGGGTCACTCAGGGGTCACTTGGGGTCACTCAGGGGTCATTGGGGGTGGGGGAGGGGCTGGGGGCACTCGGGGTCAATTGTGGTCACTCGGGGTCATTGGGGGTGGGGGAGGGGCTGGGGGTCCCTGGGGGGTCATTTTTTTGGAAGGGTCACTCAGGGGTCACTCAGGGGTCACTCAGGGGTCACTCGGGGTCATTTGGGGTCACTGGTCACTCACTGGTCACTCACCGGTCACTCACTGGTCACTCTCTCTCTCTCTCCCCCAGCCCCCCCCTCAGCCCCCTCTGCCCTTTGTGGGGGGTGGGGGAGGGGCGGGGCTGACCGGAAGTGGGCGTGGCCCCGGCTCGCCCCTCCCCCCGCCCGCCCCGGCCCCGCCCCCCGCCCCTCCCCCCATCCCCCCCACGCTGCCCCGGCGCCTCCTGAGTGACCACGGGGAGGGGGAGGGGGAGGGCAGCGACGACCCCCTGGACGGAGACGACGAGCTGGTCATCGACCTGCCCGAGTGACCGCTGAGTGACCACTGAGTGACCACTGAGTGACCAACTGACCACCGAGTGACCACTGAGTGACCAGTGACCGCTGAGTGACCACTGAGTGACCACGGAGTGACCATCAACCTCCCTGAGTAACACCTGAGCTGGTCATCGACCTCCCCGAGTGACCACTGAGTGACCACCGAGTGACCGCTGAGTGACCACTGAATAACTAGTGACCACTGAGTGACCACTGAGCAATGAGTGAGCACTGAGTGACCACTGAGTGACCAGTGACCACTGAGAGCTGAGTCAGCACAGAGTGACCATCGATCTCCCCGAGTGACCACTGAGTGACCAGTGAGTGACTCTGAGTGACCAGTGAGTGACCCTGAGTGACCAGTGAGTGACCAGTGAGTGACCATCACTTTCGTTGAGTGACCATCGATCTCCAGGAGTGACCAGTGACCACTCAGTGACCACTGAGTGACCAGCGAGCAAGACCGATCATCAGCCTGCCTGAGTGACCATGAAATGACCACTGGTCATTGAGAGGTCATCAAGCTCCTGGAGTGACCACTGAGTGACCACTGAGCGCTGAGTGACCACTGAGTGACCACTGAGTGACCAGTGACCACTGAGAGCTGAGTCAGCACAGAGTGACCATCAATCTCCTTGAGTGACCATCGATCTCCAGGAGTGACCAGTGACCACTGAGTGACCCTGAGTGACCACTGAGCACCGAGTGACCATCGAGTGACCACTGAGTGACCATGGACATCCTGGAGTGACCGTCAGCTTGTCCAAGTGACCACTGAGTGACCACTGGTCACTGAGTGACCACTGAGTGACCAACTGACCACTGAGTGACCACTGAGTGACCATCGACATCCCAGAGTGACCATCGGCCTCCTGGAGTGACCAGTGACCACTGAGTGACCACTGAGTGACCAACTGACCACTGAGTGACCACTGAGTGACCACTGAGTGACCAACTGACCACTGAGTGACCGGACACAAAACACCGAAAGATTTGGGGAAAAATCGGAAAATTTGGGACAAAAATGATGAAAAAAACCAAAATTTTTTTGGGGAAAAAACAAAAAAAAAAATTTTGGGGAAATTTTTTTTTAAAGTTGAAATTGAAGGAAAAAAATGAAATTTTGGGAAAATTTGGGGTGAAAAATGGAATTTTAAGGAAAAAAAATTTTGTGGATTTTGGGAGGAAAAAAAATCGGATTTTTAAGGGAAAAAAAATGGATTTTAAAGAAAATTCAAAAATGGATTTTTTTTTTTTGCGGGAAATAAAATTTTGGGAAATTTTGGGAGTTTTGTGGAAAATTTTTGTGGTTTTGGGGAAATAAAAAAGTTGAAAAATGTGAATTTTTGGAGTCATTGTGGATTTTGGGGTAAAATGTTGGATTTTTGGTCAAAAATCTCAAATTTTTGGGGGGTTAAAAATTGGGAAATTTGGGTTCAAATGTTTTGATTTTGGGAAAAAAATTCAGAATTTTCAGTTCAAGATTTTTATTTTTGGGGAAAAAAAGAATTCAATTTGATGGAAAAAAATCAGAATTTTTGACCCCAAAATTCTTGATTTTTATGAAAATTATTTTTCAATTTTGGGTCAGAATTTTTGGATTTTGGGGTTAAAATTTTTTTATTTTTGGGTTAAAATTCCCAAATTTTGAGGAAAAAAAAATCTCAATTTTGAAAAAAAAAAATCTCAATTTTGGGTGAAAATTCCCCAATTTTGAGTAAAAATTTATATTTTGGGTGAAAAAATCTTAATTTTGAGGTGAAATTGTCAAATTTTGGGTAAAAATATCAAATTGGGATAAAAGAATCCAAAAATTTTGAACCAAAATTTCCAAATTTGGGTAAAAAAATTCTTAATTTTTGGGTGAAAAATTGAAATTTTGAGTGAAAAATTCTGAATTTTGAAGTAAAATTCTAAAATTTTAGGACAAAAATTTGAAATTTTGGGCCCAAATTCTCCAATTTGGAAGGAAAAAAATAAAATCTCAAATTTGGGTCAAAAACTTCAATTTTGGATGAAAAAAAAAAATTTGAATTTTGAAGCAAAAATTCCAAATTTTGGGTGAAAAACTTCAAAAAATGGGAAAATTCTGATTTTGGTGAAAATTGTTTAATTTGAACCAAAATTGTGAATTTTGAAGGAAAAAAAAAAATTGGTGATTTTAAATCCAAAAAAATTCAAATTTTGCCCCCCCCCAAAAAAAAATCCCCAAATTCCCACGGCTGTGACGTCATCACGTGGCCCCTCCCCCCACCGGAAGTGAAGTGGGCGGAGCCTCTTTTTTTTTTTTTTTTTTTTTAATTTAAATTTTATTTTTTTATTTTGGGTGGGCTGCTCCCCACCCCTTTTTTTTTTTTTTTTTTTTTTAAATTTTAATTTTTTGGGGATTTTTTTGGGGGTTTTGGGGTGGGGGAGGGGAATTTTTTTTTTTGGGGGGGGGGGGTCGCCCTCCCCACCCCTCACCAGCCCTGGCTGCCCCCGGGGTCCCATCCAGGGGTGGGGGAGGGGGGGGTGGGGGCGGGCAGGCGGACCTGAAACAAAAAAATATAAAAATTAAAATTAAAATTTTAATTTTAATTTTAATTTTAATTTTAATTTAAATTATCATTAAAATTAAAATTAAAATTAAAATTAAAATCAAAATTGAAAATAAAATAGAAATAAAAATTAAAATTAAAATTAAAATTAAAATTAAAATCAAATTAAAATAAAAATTAAAATTAACAATAAAATTAAAATTAAAATTAAAATTAAAATTAAAATTAAATTAAAAATAACATTAAAATTAACATTAAAATTAATATTAAAAATGAAAATAAAAAGAAAAATAAAAATTAAAATAATTTGAAATAAACATAAAAAAAATGAAAATAAAAATTAAAAAATAAAAATAATTTGAAATATAAATTTCAAAAAAAAAAAAAAATATAGTTTTAATTAAAATCAAAATAAAAATTAAAAATGACATTAAAAATAAAAATAAAAAATATAATAATTTGAAATAAACATAAATTAAAAAATAAAAATGAAAAGTAAAATTAAAAATAAAAAAAATTTAAAATAAACTTAAATAGAAATAAAAATGAAAATAAAGAGATTAAAATTTAAATTAAAATAAAAATTAAAAAAAAATACAAAAATAAAAATGAAAATGAAAATGTAAATTAACAATTAAAATTAAAATAAATATAAAAATGAAAATAAAAATAAAAATAAAAAATATTTTAAAAAATTTAAAATTAAGTATAAGTAGAAATTAAAATGAAAACCAAAATAAAATTAGTTTTAAAAAAAATGTAAAAATAAAAATGAATGAAAATAAAAATTAAAGTAAATAGTAAGAATAAATGAAAATAAAAATAAAAAATAAAAATAATAAAAGTAAAAAATGTAAACAAAAATGAAAATAAAAATAAAAATAAAAATGAAAAAAATTAGAAATAAAAGCGATTTATAATAAACCTAAATAAAAATGAAAATAATGAAAAAAATTGAGAGTGAAATAAATATAAAAAATGAAATAAAATAAATAAAGATAACAAAAATTAAAAAAAGATAATAAAATACAAATATAAAAATAAAAGTGAAAAATTAAAATTTAATATAAAAATAAGTATAAAAATTAAATTAGAAACATAGAAACCGAAGAAATAAAAATAAAAATAAAAATAAAAATAAAAATTAAATATAAAAATAAAAATTGAAAATAAAAATAAAAAATAAAAATGAAATAAATAAAAAGTTCAATAAAATCAAATATAAAGATTAAAATTAAATTAAAAGAAAAACCAAAATAAAAAGAAATAAAAAAAGGAATAAAAATAAGATTAAAAAAATAAAAATAAGAATAAAAAAATAAAAATAAAAATTAAAAACAAAATTTAAAACAAAAAGGGGGAGGGATTAAAGTGTCGCCCCTCCCCCCCTTTTAGCCCCTCCCCCCCTTTTAGCCCCTCCCCCTCCTCTGGGATTATTCTGAATTTCTCACGGCCCCTCCCCCCACTGACCACTGACCCCTCCCCCATTTAAACCCCTCCCCCACTGACCCCTCCCCCACCCCCACTGACCCCACCCCCATTTAAACCCCTCCCCCACTGACCCCTCCCCATCCCACTGACCCCTCCCCTTTCCACTGACCCCAACCCCATTTAAACCCCTCCCCCACTGAACCCCCTATTTAAACCCCTCCCCCTTTCCACTGACCCTCCCCATTTTAACCCCTCCCCATTTAAACCCCTCCCCATTTTAACCCTCCCCTTCAAGCCCCTCCCCCTTCCCCCCCCTTCCCCTCCCCCACCTGCCGCCGCCTGTCCCTGCGGCCGGGCTGGCTGGGCGTGGCCTCCAGCGGGGTGGGCGTGGCCTGAGCCGGGGTGGGCGTGGCCTCCAGCGGGGTGGGCGTGGCCACTCGCGATGTGGGCGTGGCCTGAGCCGGGGTGGGCGTGGCCACGCAGGTGCTCGCCCAGGTGGGCGGGGCTGAGCAGTTTCCCGCACACCTGGCACGGGGCCTTGTCCTGGTGCCGGGCGGAGTGAGCCCGGAGCCGGTCACGGGTGGCAAAGGCGGCGTCACAGCGCTGGGAAAGGGACACAGGGGACACTCATTGGTCACTCTGGGTCACTCAGGGTCACTCAGGGTCACTCAGAGGTAACTCGGGGGTCACTCAGGGTCACTCAGGGGTCACTCATTGGTCACTCAGGGGTCACTCAGGGTCACTCAGGGGTCAAGGGGTCACTCAGGGGTCAAGGGAGGTTTGGAGTGAGCCTGGAGCCGGTCACGGGTGGCAAAGGCGGCGTCACAGCGCTGGGAAAAGGGGACAAGGGACACTCATTGGTCACTCAGGGGTCACTCAGGGTCACTCAGGGGTCACTCAGGGGTCACTCAGAGGTCAAGGGGTCACTCAGGGGTCAAGGGAGGTTTGGAGTGAGCCCGGAGCCGGTCACGGGTGGCAAAGGCGGCGTCACAGCGCTGGGAAAAGGGGACAAGGGACACTCATTGGTCACTCAGGGTCACTCAGGGGTCACTCAGGGTCACTCGGGGTCACACAGAGGTCAAGGGGTCACTCAGGGGTCAAGGGAGGTTTGGAGTGAGCCCGGAGCCGGTCACGGGTGGCAAAGGCGGCGTCACAGCGCTGGGAAAGGGACACAAGGGACACTCATTGGTCACTCAGGGTCACTCGGGGTCACTCAGGGGTCACTAAGGGTCACTCAGGGGTCACTCAGGGTCACTCAGGGGTCACTCGGGGGTCACTCAGGGGTCAAGGGGTCACTCAGGGGTCAAGGGAGGTTTGGAGTGAGCCCGGAGCCGGTCACGGGTGGCAAAGGCGGCGTCACAGCGCTGGGAAAAGGGGACAAGGGACACTCATTGGTCACTCAGGGGTCACTCAGGGGTCACTCAGGGGTCACTCAGGGGTCACTCAGAGGTCAAGGGGTCACTCAGAGTTCAAGGGAGGTTTGGAGTGAGCCTGGAGCTGGTCACGGGTGGCAAAGGCGGCGTCACAGCGCTGGGAAAAGGGGACAAGGGACACTGAGGGTCACTCGGGGTCACTCAGGGGTCACTCAGGGGTCAGTCGGGGTCACTCAGGGTCACTCAGGGGTCACTCAGGGTCACTCAGGGTCACTCAGGGGTCACTCGGGGTCACTCAGGGTCACTCAGGGTCACTCAGGGGTCACTCAGGGTCACTCAGGTGTCACTCAGAGGTCAAGGGGTCACTCAGGGGTCAAGGGAGGTTTGGAGTGAGCCCGGAGCCGGTCACGGTGGCGGGCGGCGTCACAGCGCTGGGAAAAGGGACACAAGGGACACTGAGGGGTCACTCAGGGTCACTCGGGGTCACTCATTGGTCACTCATTGGTCACTCAGGGTCACTCAGGGGTCACTCAGGGTCACTCAGGGTCAAGGGGTCACTCAGAGGTCAAGGGGTCACTCAGGGGTCAAGGGAGGTTTGGAGTGAGCCCGGAGCCGGTCACGGGTGGCAAAGGCGGCGTCACAGCGCTGGGAAAGGTCACTCAGGGGTCACTCAGGGGTCAAGGGAGGTTTGGAGTGAGCCCGGAGTCGGTCACGGGTGGCAAAGGCGGCGTCACAGCGCTGGGAAAGGGACACAAGGGACACTGAGGGTCACTCAGGGTCACTCGGGGTCACTCAGGGTCGCTCAGGGGTCACTCAGG
This sequence comes from Muscicapa striata striata, assembly GCA_030060385.1. Classification (NCBI taxonomy): domain Eukaryota; kingdom Metazoa; phylum Chordata; class Aves; order Passeriformes; family Muscicapidae; genus Muscicapa; species Muscicapa striata. The sequence continues at coordinate 63,907 of JAREIS010000712.1, read as the reverse complement.
GGTCACTCAGGGTCACTCAGGGGTCACTCATTGGTCACTCAGGGGTCACTCAGAGGTCAAGGGGTCACTCAGGGGTCAAGGGAGGTTTGGAGTGAGCCCGGAGCCGGTCACGGGTGGCAAAGGCGGCGTCACAGCGCTGGGAAAAGGGGACAAGGGACACTCATTGGTCACTCCTGGTCACTCAGGGTCACTCAGAGGTCACTCAGGGTCACTCGGGGTCACTCAGGGTCACTCAGGGGTCACTCATTGGTCACTCAGGGTCACTCGGAGTCACTCATGGTCACTCAGGGTCACTCAGGGGTCACTCAGGGTCACTCAGGGGTCACTCAGGGGTCACTCATTGGTCACTCATTGGTCACTCAGGGTCACTCAGGGATCACTCAGGGTCACTCAGGGGTCACTCAGGGTCACTCAGTGGTCACTCAGGGTCACTCAGGGTCACTCAGAGGTCACTCAGGGGTCACTCAGTGGTCACTCAGGGTCACTCAGTGTCACTCAGGGTCACTCAGGGGTCACTGCTCACTCGGGGTCACTCAGGGGTCACTCAGGGTCACTCAAGGTCACTCAGAGGTCACTCAGGGTCACTCAGGGTCACTCAGGGGTCACTCATTGGTCACTCAGGGTCACTCAGTGGTCACTCAGGGTCGCTCAGGGTCACTCAGGGTCACTCATTGGTCACTCACCTGGCACTTGAAGGGACGCTCGGTGGAGTGAACCTGCCGGACGTGGCTGTTCAGGTGGTCCGGCCTGGGGGAGTGACCAGTAATGACCAGTGACCACCAGTGACTGACCAGTAACTGACCAGTGACCACCAGTGACTGACCAGTAATGACCAGTGACTGAGCAGTAATAACCAGTGACTGACCAGTGACCACCAGTGACTGGCCATGACCCCAATGGCCACCGTGGCCACCACCCAACAATGACCCAACGATGACCCAACAATGACCCAACGATGACCCAACGATGACCCAACGATGACCCAACGATGACCCAACAATGACCCAACGATGACCCAACGATGACCCCAAACCCCTCCATGACCCAACGATGACCCAACGATGACCCAATGATGACCCAACGATGACCCAACGATGATCCCAACCCCTCCATGACCCAATGATGACCCAACGATGACCCAATGATGACCCAACAATGACCCAACGATGACCCAACGATGATCCCAAACCCCTCCATGACCCAACGATGACCCAACGATGACCCAACGATGACCCAACGATGACCCAATGATGACCCAACAATGACCCAACGATGACCCAACGATGACCCCAAACCCCTCCATGACCCAACGATGACCCAATGATGACCCAACGATGACCCAAGGATGATCCCAACCCCTCCATGACCCAACCATGACCCAACCATGACCCAACCATGACCCAACCATGACCCCAAGACCAACCATGACCCAACGATGACCCAAAACCCCAACAATGACCCCAACAACCAGCCATGATCAAGACCCAACTATGACCATGACCCAACAATCACCGTGACCCAACAATGACCCCAAGACCAACCATGACCCAAAAACCCAACGATGACCCCAAATCCCACCATGACCCTTCAATGACCAAGACCCAAAGATGACCCAAAAACCCAACCAGGACCCCAAATCCCTCCATGACAATGACCCAATGATGGCCATGACCCAACCATGACCCCAAATCCCTCCATGACCAAAACCCAAAAATGACGAAAACCCAACAATGACCATGACCCAACAATGACCATGACCCAACGATGACCCAACAACCCACCATGACCAAAACCCAACAATGACCGAAACCCAACAATGACCATGACCCAACAACCCAACAACGACCATGACCCAACCATGACCAAAACCCAACCATGACCCAACCATGACCCAACCATGACCCAACAACCCAACAATGACCAAAACCCAACAATGACCAAAACCCAACCATGACCCCAAGACCAACCAAGACCCAACCATGACCCAACAACCCAACAATGACCAAAACCCAACCATGACCAAAACCCAACCATGACCCAACCATGACCCAACCATGACCCAACAACCCAACCATGACCAAAACCAAACCATGACCCCAAGACCAACCAAGACCAACCATGACCCAAAAACCCAACAATGACCCCAAATCCCTCCATGACCAAAACCCAAAAATGACCAAAACCCAACCATGACCCCAAGACCAACCATGACCCAACCATGACCCAACAACCCAACAGTGACCAAAACCCAACCATGACCCAAAAACTCAACCATGACCCCAAATCCCTCCATGACCCAACAACCCAACAATGACCAAAACCCAACAATGACTGAAACCCAACAATGACCATGACCCAACAACCCACCATGACCCAACAACCCAACAACGACCATGACCCAACCACGACCAAAACCCAACCATGACCCAACCATGACCCAACAACCCAACAATGACCAAAACCCAACAATGACCAAGACCCAACCATGACCCCAAGACCAACCATGACCCAACCATGACCCAACCATGACCCAACCATGACCCAACCATGACCCAACCAAGACCAAACAACCCAACCATGACCAAAACCAAACCATGACCCCAAGACCAACCAAGACCAACCATGACCCAAAAACCCAACCAGGACCCCAAATCCCTCCATGACCAAAACCCAAAAATGACCAAAACCCAACCATGACCCAACAACCCTCCATGACCAAAACCCAAAAATGACCAAAACCCAACCATGACCCAACAACCCTCCATGACCAAAACCCAAAAATGACCAAAACCCAAAAATGACCAAAACCCAACCATGACCATGACCCAACCATGACCCAACAACCCAACAACGACCATGACCCAACCATGACCAAAACCCAACCATGACCCAACCATGACCCAACAACCACCAAAACCCAACCACGACCCGACCGCGCTCCCCCAAACCTGGAGAAACTCTTCCCGCAGTGCCCGCACGCGTAGGGCTTGTGCACGTGGCCCTGGTGCGACCTCACGTGCGACGCCATCCTGTCCTTCCTCTTGAACCTCTGCTGGCACACGGGGCACTGGAAGGGCCTCTCGTCCGTGTGCGACAGCCGGTGACGTTTCAGGTGATAAACGTCCCGGAACGCTTTGCCGCACGTGTCGCACGCGTGGCTCTTGCGCGGCGCCGCCCGTTTGGCCGTCGCCGCCGTTTCCGGTTCCTCGGCGCCGTCGTGGGGGATGGGCGGCGTTGGGGAGGAGGAGGAGGTGGTGGTGGTGGTGGGGGAGGGGGTTTTGGGCGGTTTCTTGGCGCCGCCGCCGCCGTGCGTGGCCTGGTGGCGCCGCAGGTTGTAGCCGTTCTTGAACTCCTTGGCGCAAAGGCCGCACACGTAGGGGGCGCCCTTGGCCTTGGGTTTGCGCGGTGACGTCATCGCTGACGTCACCTCTGACGTCACGGGTGGGGGTGGGGGGTGGGGGGAGGAGGGGGGATGTGGGGGTGGTTTCTGGTTTGAGGGGGAGGGGTCGATGGTGGGAGGAGGGGGGAGGTCGGGGGTGGGAGGGGGAGGGGGGAGGGGCAGGAGGTCGACGGGGAGGGGGTCGGGGGTGGGGGGAGGGGGAGGGGCGGCGGCGGCCTGGGGGGGGGGGAGAAAAAGGGGGGAGGGGTCAGTATGGACCAGTATGAACCAGTACAAACCAGGAAAAACCAGTATGGACCAGTATGGGCCAGTACAAACCAGTATGAACCAGTAAAAACCAGTATGGACCAGTATGGGCCAGTACAACCAGTAAAAACCAGTATGGACCAGCATAAATCAGTATGGGCCAGTATGAACCAGTACAAACCAGTACAAACCAGTTTGGATCAGTATGGACCAGTATGGGCCAGTACAAACCAGTACAAACCAGTTTGGACCAGCATGGGCCAGTACAAACCAGTATGGACCAGTATAAATCAGTACAAACCAGTTTGGACCAGCTTGGACCAGTACAAATCAGTATGAACCAGTTTAGACCAATAAAAACCAGTATAAACCAGTAATGGACCAGTATGGACCAGTAAAAACCAGTATGGACCAGTATGGACCAGTATAGATCCAGTACAAACCAGTATGGGCCAGTTTGGACCAGCCTGGACCAGTACAAATCAGTATGGACCAGTTTAGACCAATAAAAACCAGTATGAACCAGTAATGGATCAGTATGGACCAATATGGACCAGTATGGACCAGTATAAACCAGTATGGACAGTACAAACCAGTTTAGACTAGTATGGTTCAGTATGGACCAGTATGGACCAGTTTGGACCAGTTTGGACCAGTAAAAGACCAATTTAGAGCAGTATAGATCCAGTATGGACCAGTTTGGACCAGTGTGGACCAGTTTGGACCAATATGGGTGGGAATGGACCAGTTTAGACCAGTTTAGACCAGTAAAAACAGTAATCAACCAGTATGGACCAGTACAGACCAGTAACAGACCAGTATGGGCTGGTACAGACCAGTATAAACCAGTAAAAACACTGATGGACCAGTAAAGACCAGTAAGAGAGCAGTGGCACCAGTGACAGACCAGTAACACCAGTATAAACCAGTAAAAACACTGATGGACCGGTAAAGACCAGTAACAGACCTGAATGGACTGGTATGGACCAGTATAAACCAGTAAAGGCAGCGACTGACCAGTAAAGACCAGTAACACCAGTAACAGCTCCCAGTGCCACCAGTGCCACAAGTAATACCAGTAACAGCTCCCAGTTACACCAGTAACAGCTCCCAGTGCTCCCAGTGCCACCAGTAACAGCTCCCAGTGCTCCCAGTGCTCCCAGTACAGAACCACACCGGTGTCCCCATCACTCCCAGTAACACCAGTGCCACCAGTTTAGAGCTACACCGGTGTCCCCATCCACCCCAGTGTCACCAGTAACACCAGTACGGGGGTCCCCAGTGCTCCCAGTGCCACCAGTAACAGCTCCCAGTGCTCCCAGTATAGAGCCACACCGGTGTCCCCATCACTCCCAGTGCCACCAGTGACACCAGTGACAGCTCCCAGTGCTCCCAGTGCTCCCAGTAACAGCTCCCAGTGCTCCCAGTGCTCCCAGTGCTCCCAGTAACAGCTCCCAGTGCTCCCAGTAACAGCTCCCAGTAACAACTCCCAGTGCTCCCAGTACAGAGCGACACCGGTGTCTCCACCACTCCCAGTGCCACCAGTGCCACCAGTAACAGCTCCCAGTGCTCCCAGTGCTCCCAGTACAGAACCACACCAGTGTCTCCATCACTCCCAGTAACACCAGTAACAGCTCCCAGTGCTCCCAGTGCTCCCAGTGCTCCCAGTGCTCCCAGTATAGAACCACACCGGTGTCCCCATCACTCCCAGTGCCACCAGTGCCACCAGTAACAGCTCCCAGTGCTCCCAGTAACAGCTCCCAGTGCTCCCAGTACAGAACCACACCAGTGTCTCCATCACCCCACCAGTGCTCCCAGTGCTCCCAGTATAGAACCCACCAGTAACAGTAACACCAGTAACAGCTCCCAGTGCTCCCAGTGCTCCCAGTACAGAACCACACCGGTGTCCCCATCACTCCCAGTGCCACCAGTGACAGCTCCCAGTGCTCCCAGTGCTCCCAGTGCTCCCAGTAACAGCCCCCAGTGCTCCCAGTATAGAACCACACTGGTGTCTCCATCACTCCCAGTAACACCAGTAACAGCTCCCAGTAACAGCTCCCAGTGCTCCCAGTGCTCCCAGTACAGACCCCACCACCCACCCCACCCCCCCCAGTGCCACCCCCCACCCCTCCCAGTCCCTCCCAGTCCCTCCCAGTCCCCCCAGTCCGAGCCTCCCACCCCCCCATTCCCCCCAGCCCCACCCCCCTCCCCCCCTCCCCCACCCTCCCCAAGCAGCGCCGCCCCTCCCCCCACCTGGAAGATGAAGCTGCTCCAGTTCGCGGGGTCCATCTCGCGACAGTCGCGACCGAATCGCGACCGAATCGCGGCCGAGGAGGAGGAGGAGGAGGAGGAGGAGGAGGAGGAAGAAGAAGAGGGAGGGGGGGGGATGGGAGGGGGGGAGGGGTGGGGGGAGATGGTGGGGGAGGGGCGGGGGGCTCTGAGGGGAGAGGAGGGGGGGGAGAGGGAAAGCGGCGTGAGGGGAGAGGTGGGCGTGGCCTCCCGAGGGGGGCGTGGCCCTGAGCGAAGCTCTGATTGGTCGAGACGCGCCCGCGGCGGGCGCTGATTGGTCAAGGCGATCAAAGCCACGCCCCCTTCCCCCCCTCAGCACAAGCCACGCCCACCGCTGCTTTTTTTTTTTTCCCGCCACAAAATGGCGCCCACCTCCCCCACACAGAAAGCCGCGCGCTGATTGGTCGAAACGATTTAAGCCGCGCCCCCCAAACAAAGCCACGCCCACCGCTGCTTTTTTGCCCGCCACAAAATGGCGCCCTCCTCCCCTCACGGAAAGCTGCGCGCTGATTGGTCGGAGCGCTTTAAGCCACGCCCCCTTTTCAGCAAGCCACGCCCACCGTGCCGGAAGTGACCAATCAGCGACCAGCGCGGCCGCGCCGCCATTTTGGAAGAGCGTTGTCACGGCAACCGCGGGGCCCGGCTTGGATTGGGTAAGAAACGCCAAAAAAAAAAAACCCACAACAGCAAAACCACGCCCGCTCATCAATTAATTAATTTTAATTAATTTTTAATGACGATGCTGTTACACCCCCTCATAACCCCGCCTCAAGCCACGCCCACTCCCCCCCGTTTTCCCGCCTTTTTCTCCCCCTCACGACCCGCCGCCATTTTGAGCCCCTCAAGCCTCCCCTCTCCCCCCTCGCCAAATTCCCAAAAAATTCCCAAAATTCCTCACCCGGGACCCCCGAAATTTTTAAATTTTTTTTTCCCAAAATTTTCCTCTTTATCCCCAAAACGCATAAAAAACCTTTGTCAGCCAAAAATCCGCTTTTTCCCCTTAAAAACTCCATTTTTACCCCCAAATCCACATATTTTTTACCCCAAAATTCACATTTTTAACCCCAAAATCCACATTTCCCCCTCAAAATCTGATTTTCTCCCCCAAAATTTGCCTTTTTTGCCCCCTAAGTTTCTTTTTTCCCCCAAATTCCCGTTTTCCCACAAAAATTCAGATTTTTAACCAAGATTCACCTTTTTTCCCTCCAAAATTCACCTTTTTTTCCCAAAAAAATTCGCATTTTGTTCTATTTTTCCCCCAAAATTCGCTTTTCCCAAAATCCCCAAATTTCCCCTTTTCCCCCCCAAAAATTCCATTTTTTCCTCCACCAAAATTCACATTTTTCAGATAAAAAATCTTTTATTTTTTCCCCAAAAAATTCCGATTTTTCCACCCAAAATTCCATTTTTTCTCCTCCCCCAAAATTCACATTTTTCACTTTTAAGGATAAAAAAAAAATCTTTATTTTTTTCTCAAAAATTCCAATTTTTCCACCCAAAATTCCACTTTTTTTCCTCCCCCAAAATTCACATTTTTCAGATTAAAAAAAAATTTATTTTTTCCCCAAAATTCCGATTTTTCCACCCAAAATTCCATTTTTTCTCCTCCCCCAAAATTCACATTTTTCACATTTTTAAGATAAAAAAAATTTATTTTTTCCCCAAAATTCCGATTTTTCCATCCAAAATTCCATTTTTTTCCTCTCCACAAAATTCACATTTTTCACTTTTTAAAGATTTAAAAAAAAAAAAAAATTTCCCAAAATTTCCAAATTTTGGAGGAATTTCCCCCAATTTTGGGATTGTTTTTATTCCGTTTTTAATGGGATTAATTTTCTCTTTTTTTTGTTATTTTTGGCTGGAAATTTTGGGATTTTTGGCAAATTTTGGGGGAAAATTTGGGAATTTTGGGGAAAATTTTCCCAATTTCCGGATGGGCTTTAATGGGATTTTTTTGGGTAAAAAAATGGGGATTTTTATGGGAATTTTTCATGGAATTTTGGGATTTTCGAGCAAAAACTTCGGGATTTTTTTGGGAATTCCAGAATTTTTTGATGGGAATTTTGAGGAGAAAATTTGGGAATTTTGGGGGAATTTTTCCCAATTTTGGGGGAATTTTTCCCAATTTTTGGATGGGTTTTAATTGAATTTTTTGGGGTTTTTAGAGTAAAAATTTGGGATTTTTTTTTTTTAATTTTGGGAATTTTTCTGAATTTTGGGAAATTTTTTGGAATTTTGGGAATTTTGGGATTTTTTTTGGAATTTTGGAAATTTTGGGAATTTTGGAAATTTCGGGAATTTTGGAATTTTAGGAATTTCGGCCACGCCCTTATTTGGACATATTTGGGGTTATTTTTATCACGATTTTTCATGGAATTTTCATATTTTCGAGCAAAAACTTCGGGATTTTGGGAATTTTGGGAATTTTTGGAATTTTGGGAATTTTGAGGGAAAATTTGGGAATTTTGGGGAAATTTTCCCAATTTCCTGATGGATTTTAATGGGATTTTTTTGGTTTTTTTTGAGTAAAAAATTTGGGATTTCTTTGGAATTTTGGGAATTTTTTTAGGAATTTTGGGAATTTTGGAAATTTTGGGAATTTGGGAATTTTGGCATTTCAGCCACGCCCTTTCAAGCTCCGCCCACTCCCATATTTGGGCATCCTTGGGCTCATTTTTATCGCGATTTTTCCTGGAATTTTCACCCTTTCCAGCGGGATTTTTTTGGGAATTCCCGGATTTTTTTTGGTGGGAATTTTGAGGAGAAAATTTGGGAATTTTGGAGGAATTTTTCCCAATTTTGGGGGAATTTTTCCCAATTTTTGAATGGGTTTTAATTGAATTTTTTGGGGTTAAAAAATTTGGTATTTTTATTGCGATTTTTCGTGGAATTTTGGGATTTTCGAGCAGAAACTTCGGGAATTTTGGGGAATTTTGTGAATTTTGAGAATTTTTGGAATTTTTTGGGAATTTTGGGGGAATTTTGGGAAATTTTGGGGAAATTTTCCCAATTTCCGGATGGGTTTTAATGGGATTTTTTTGGGTTTTTTTGAGTAAAAAATTTGGGATTTTTTTGGAATTTTGGGAATTTTTTTAGGAATTTTGGGAATTTTGGAAATTTGGGGAATTTGGGAATTTTGGCATTTCAGCCACGCCCTTCCAAGCTCCGCCCACTCCCATATTTGGGCATCCTTGGGTTCATTTTTATCGCGATTTTTCCTGGAATTTTCACCTTTTCCAGCGGGATTTTTTTGGGAATTCCGGGATTTTTTTTTTGTGGGAATTTTGAGGAGAAAATTTGGGAATTTTGGGAGAAATTTTTCCCAATTTTGGGGGAATTTTTCCCAATTTTTGAATGGGTTTTAATGGGATTTTTTGATGTAAAAAAAATTGGTATTTTTATTGCGATTTGTCATGGAATTTTGGGATTTTCGAGCAGAAACTTCGGGATTTTTGGGAATTTTCGGAATTTTTTGAATTTTTGGAATTTGGGAATTTTGGGGGAATTTTGGGGAAATTTTGGGGAAATTTTCCCAATTTTAAGATGGGTTTTAATGGGATTTTTTTGGTTTTTTTTGAGTAAAAAATTTGGGATTTTTTTGGAATTTTGGGAATTTTTTTAGGAATTTTGGGAATTTGGGAATTTGGGGAATTTGGCAATTTTGGCATTTCAGCCACGCCCTTTCAAGCTCCGCCCACTCCCATATTTGGGCATCCTTGGGCTCATTTTTATCGCGATTTTTCCTGGAATTTTCACCTTTTCCAGCGGGATTTTTTTTGGAGGAATTCCAAATTTCTTTTTTTTTTTTTTTTGGGAATCAGCCCCAGGGGCGGAGCCTCCTGCCCAGCTCGGCCCAGAGCAGCTCCCGCTCCCGCCGGGCCCCGCCCAGCGCCCCCCGGTTCTCGGCCGCTCGTCGCGCCAGGTACGGGATCGTCACCTCGGGGGGACCCAGCGGCACCGACTTGTACACGGGGAGACCCCGGGAACCTGCAGGGGCACACGGGAAAGGGTTTGGGATTTTTTTGGGGGATTTTATTGGGATTTTTTGGGGGTTTTTTAAAGATTTTTTGGGGATTTTTTAGGGATTTTTTTGGGATTTTTTACGATTTTTTGGGATTTTTTTGGGATTTTTTACGGATTTTTTGGGGATTTTTTGGGGATTTTTTGAAGATTTTTTTGGGATTTATTTGGGGATTTTTTGGGATTTTTTGGGGATTTTTTTGGGATTTTTTTACGAATTTTGGGGGATTTTTTCGGGATTTTTTGGGGATTTTTTTGGGGATTTTTTGACAATTTTTTGGAATTTTTTGGAGATTTTTTGGGATTTTTTTGGGGATTTTTTTGGATTATTTGGGGATTTTTTTTAATTTTTTATGAATTTTTGGGAATTTTTTGAGGATTTTTTTGGGATATTTGGGGGATTTTTGAGATATTTTTTGAGGATTTTTTTGGTGATTTTTTAAGGGATTTTTGGGGATTTTTTGGGGAATTTTGGGGGATTTTTTGGGATTTGGAGGAGGAGGAAGGAGGGGAGTGGGAGAAGGTCAAGTGTGTCACCTCGGGGGGACCCAGCGGCACCGACTTGTACACGGGGAGACCCCGGGAACCTGCACGGGGACACGGGAAAAGGTTTTGGGATTTTTTTGGGGATTTTTTTTGGGATTTTTTGGGATTTTTTGGGATTTTTTGGGGATTTTTTGGGATTTTTAGGGATTTTTAAAGATTTTTTTATTTTTGGGGGATTTTTAAGATTTTTTGGGGATTTTTTAGGGATTTTTTAGGGATTTTTTTAAGATTTTTTAGGGATTTTTTGGGGATTTTTTTGGGGATTTTTTAAGATTTTTTGGGATTTTTTGGGGAATTTTTAGGGATTTTTACGATTTTTTGGGACTTTTTGAAGATTTTTTAGGGATTATTTGGGGATTTTTTTGGGATTTTTGGGGATTTTTTTTGGATGTTTTGGGGATTTTTTGGGGGATTTTTTTGGGATTTTTTGGGATTTTTTGGGGGTTTTTGGGGATTTTTTGGGGGTTTTTTTGACAATTTTTTGGATTTTTTTGGGGATTTTTTTGGATTTTTTTGAGGATTTTTTGGGGATTTTTTTAAGATTTTTTAGGGATTTTTTGGGGATTTTTTGGGAATTTTTTTGGGGATTTTTAAAGATTTTTTGGGGATTTTTTGGGATTTTTTAAAGATTTTTTAGGGATTTTTTGGGGATTTTTTAGGGATTTTTTGGGAGTTTTTTGGGTGATTTTTGGGATTTTTTTGGGATTTTTTTGGATTATTTGGGGATTTTTTTAATTTTTATGAATTTTTTTGGAATATTTTGAGGATTTTTTTGGGATATTTGGGGGATTTTTGGGATATTTTTTGAGGATTTTTTGGTGATTTTTTAAGGGATTTTTGGGGATTTTTTTGGGAATTTTGGGGGATTTTTTGGGATTTGGAGGAGGAGGAAGGAGGGGAGTGGGAGAAGGTCAAGTGTGTCACCTCGGGGGGACCCAGCGGCACCGACTTGTACACGGGGAGACCCCGGGAACCTGCAGGGGGACACGGGAAAGGTTTTGGGATTTTTTGGGGGATTTTTGGGATTTTTGGGGGGATTTTTTAAGATTTTTTAGGGATTTTTTAGGGATTTTTTACGATTTTTTTGGATTTTTTGGGGATTTTTTTGGGATTTTTTGAAGATTTTTTGGGATTTTTTTGGGATTTTTTGAGGTTTTTTTAAAAATTTTTGGGGAATTTTTTGAGGATTTTATGGGATTTTTTGGGGATTTTTAGGAATTTTTTGGAATTTTATGGGGATTTTTTGGGGATTTTTTGGGGGATTTTTTGGGGATTTTTTACGATTTTTCGGGAATTTTTGGGGATTTTTTAGGGATTTTTTTAAGATTTTTTAGGGATTTTTACGGATTTTTTGGGGATTTTTTAGGGATTTTTTGGGGATTTTTTGGGGATTTTTTTAGGGATTTTTTGGGGATTTTTTAGGGATTTTTTGGGATTTTTTGGGGATTTTTTTGGGGATTTTTTTGGATTATTTGGGGATTTTTTTTAATTTTTTATGAATTTTTTTGGAATATTTTGAGGATTTTTTTGGGATATTTGGGGGATTTTTGGGATATTTTTTACGAATTTTTTGGTGATTTTTTAAGGGATTTTTGGGGATTTTTTGGGGAATTTTGGGGGATTTTTTGGGATTTGGAGGAGGAGGAAGGAGGGGAGTGGGAGAAGGTCAAGTGTGTCACCTCGGGGGACCAGCGGCACCGACTTGTACACGGGGAAACCCCGGGAACCTGCACGGGGACACGGGAAAGGGTTTGGGGATTTTTTTTAGGGATTTTTGGGGATTTTTTGGGATTTTTTGAAGATTTTTTAGGGATTTTTTGAAGATTTTTTAGGGATTTTTTGGGGATTTTTTGGGATTTTTTGAAGATTTTTTAGGGATTTTTTGAAGATTTTTTAGGGATTTTTTGGGGATTTTTTGGGGATTTTTTAAAGATTTTTTAGGGATTTTTTAGGGATTTTTGGGGATTTTTTAGGGATTTTTTGGGGATGTTTTAGGGATTTTTGGGATTTTTGGGGATTTTTTGGATTTTTTGGGGATTTTTAGGGATTTTTGAAGATTTTTAAGGATTTTTTTGGGGACTTTTAGGGATTTTTTGAGTTTTTTTGGGTGATTTTTGGGATTTTTTGGGGATTTTTAAAGATTTTTTGGGGATTTTGGGATTTTTAAAGATTTTTAGGGATTTTTTTGGGGATTTTTTAGGGATTTTTGGGAGTTTTTGGGTGATTTTTGGGATTTTTTGGGGATTTTTTTGGATTATTTGGGGATTTTTAGGGATTTTGGGGATTTTTTGGGGATTTTTTTGGGATTTTTTGGGGTTTTTGGGGATTTTTGGGATTTTTTTGGGATTTTTTTGGATTATTTGAGGATTTTTTTTAATTTTTTATGAATTTTTTGGGAATTTTTTGAGAATTATTTTGCGATATTTGGGGATTTTGGGATATTTTTGAGGATTTTTGGTGATTTTTAAGGGATTTTTGGGAATTTTTGGGAATTTTGGGGGATTTTGGGATTTGGAGGAGGAGGAAGGAGGGGAGTGGGAGAAGGTCAAGTGTGTCACCTCGGGGGGACCCAGCGGCACCGACTTGTACACGGGGAAACCCCGGGAACCTGCAGGGGGACACGGGAAAGGGTTTGGGGATTTTTTTTAGGGATTTTTGGGGATTTTTTGGGATTTTTTGAAGATTTTTTAGGGATTTTTTGAAGATTTTTTAGGGATTTTTTGGGGATTTTTTGGGATTTTTTGAAGATTTTTTAGGGATTTTTTGAAGATTTTTTAGGGATTTTTTGGGGATTTTTTGGGGATTTTTTAAAGATTTTTTAGGGATTTTTTAGGGATTTTTGGGGATTTTTTAGGGATTTTTTGGGGATGTTTTAGGGATTTTTTGGGATTTTTTGGGGATTTTTTTGGATTTTTTGGGGATTTTTTAGGGATTTTTTGAAGATTTTTTAAGGATTTTTTGGGGACTTTTTAGGGATTTTTTGGGAGTTTTTTGGGTGATTTTTTGGGATTTTTTGGGGATTTTTAAAGATTTTTTGGGGATTTTTTGGGATTTTTTAAAGATTTTTTAGGGATTTTTTGGGGATTTTTTAGGGATTTTTTGGGAGTTTTTTGGGTGATTTTTTGGGATTTTTTGGGGATTTTTTTGGATTATTTGGGGATTTTTTGGGGATTTTTTATGAATTTTTTGTGAATTTTTTGAGATTTTTTTTGGGATATTTGGGGGATTTTTGGGATATTTTTTACGAATTTTTTGGTGATTTTTTAAGGGATTTTTGGGGATTTTTTTGGGAATTTTGGGGGATTTTTTGGGATTTGGAGGAGGAGGAAGGAGGGGAGTGGGAGAAGGTCAAGTGTGTCACCTCGGGGGGACCCAGCGGCACCGACTTGTACACGGGGAAACCCCGGGAACCTGCACGGGGACACGGGAAAGGTTTATGGGATTTTTTTGGGGATTTTTGGGGATTTTTTGGGGGATTTTTAAAGATTTTTTGGGGATTTTTTGGGGAATTTTTGGGATTTTTTACGATTTTTTGGGGGTTTTTTGGGGATTTTTTTTGGATTTTTTACGATTTTTTGGGATTTTTTGAAGATTTTTTAGGGATTTTTGGGGATTTTTTTTGGGATTTTTTGGGGATTTTTTAGGGATTTTTTTGGGGATTTTTTGGGAATTTTTTGAGGTTTTTTTAAAACTTTTCGGGGAATTTTTTGAGGATTTAATGGGATTTTTTGGGGATTTTTTGGGATTTTTTGAAGATTTTTTAGGGATTTTTTGGGGATTTTTCAGGGATTTTTTGGGGATTTTTTGGGGATTTTTTGGGATTTTTTGAGGATTTTTTAGGGATTTTTTGGGGATTTTTTGGGGATTTTTTGGGGATTTTTGGAAGATTTTTTAGGGATTTTTTGGGGATTTTTTAGGGATTTTTGGGGATTTTTTAGGGATTTTTTTGGGATTTTTCGGGGTATTTTTTGGGATTTTTTGAGGATTTTTTTTGGGATTTTTTGACAATTTTCTGGAATTTTTTGAGGATTTTTTGGGGGTTTTTTCCTGATTTTTTTGGGATTCTTTGGGGATTTTTGGGGGGATTTTTTAGGATTTTTTTGAGGATTTTTTGGGATTTTTTGGGAATTTTTTGGCAATTTTTTGGAATTTTTTTGGGATTTTTTGGGGATTTTTTTGGGGACTTTTTTGGGATTTTTTTGGGATTTTTCGGGGGATTTTTTGGAATTTTTTGGGGATTTTTTGAGATTTTTTACGAATTTTTGGGGGATTTTTTGAGGATTTTTAAGTGATTTTTTGGAATTTTTGGGGGTTTTTGGGGGGACTTTTTGAGGATTTTGGGATTTTGGGAATTTTTGGGAATTTTTTGGGAATTTTTTTGGGATTTTTGGGGGATTTTTTGGGGATATTTTTGGGATTTTTCGGGGGATTTTTTTGGAATTTTTTTTTATTTTTTGGGGGATTCTTTGGGATTTTTTGGGGATTTTTTGAGGATTTTTTTGGGATTTTTAAGTGATTTTTTGGAATTTTTGGGGGGATTTTTGGGGGACTTTTTGAGGATTTTTTGGGATTTTTTGGGGATTTTTTTGGATTTTTTGGAATTTTTGGGATTTTTTTTAGGGATTTTTGGGAATTTTTGGGGGATTTTCTGGGGATTTTTAGGGATTTTTTGGGGATTTTTGGGGAAGTTTTTTGGGATTTTTTGGGATTTTTTGCAGATTTTGGGTGGTTTGGGGTCACTCTTGGTCACTTCTGGTCACTCAGTGGTCACTCAGTGGTCACTCACTGGTCAGTGGTCACTCATTGGTCAGCGGTCACTCATTGGTCACTCATTGGTCACTCATTGGTCACTGGTCACTCAGGGTCACTCATTGGTCAGTGGTCGCTCATTGGTCACTCAGGGTCACTCAGTGGTCACTCATTGGTCAGTTGGTCAGTTGGTCACTCACCCAGGGCCAGGCTCAGGTGCTCCCCCATCCCCATTAACTCAGTGGTCACTCACTGATCAATGGTCACTCATTGGTCACTCAGTGGTCACTCACTGATCAGTGGTCACTCATTGGTCACGCAGTGGTCACTCGGTCACTCACTGATCAATGGTCACTCATTGGTCACTAAGGGTCACTCAGTGGTCACTCTCTGATCAGTGGTCACTCATTGGTCACTCATTGGTCACTCAGTGGTCACTCATTGGTCACTCAGTGGTCAGTGGTCACTCAGTGGTCAGTTGGTCACTCTGGTCACTCACCCAGGGCCAGGCTCAGGTGCTCCCCCATCCCCATTAACTCAGCGGTCACTCACTGATCAATGGTCACTCAGTGGTCACTCAGGGGCCACTCACTGATCACTGGTCACTCATTGGTCACTCATTGGTCACTCAGGGGTCACTCACTGATCAGTGGTCACTCAGTGGTCACTCAGTGGTCAGTTGGTCACTCACCCAGGGCCAGGCTCAGGTGCTCCCCCATCCCCATTAACTCAGTGGTCACTCACTGATCAATGGTCACTAATTGGTCACTCATTGGTCAGCGGTCACTCATTGGTCACTCAGTGGTCACTCAGTGGTCACTCAGTGGTCAGTTGGTCACTCTGGTCACTCACCCAGGGCCAGGCTCAGGTGCTCCCCCATCCCCAGTAACTGAGCGAACGACACCGACCCCGGGGGCAGCCCCGAAATCCTGGGGAGAAAAAAAATCACAAAAACCCACAAAAACCCCCAAAAAATCACAAAAAAACCCACAAAAATCCCCCCCAAATCACAAAAAAAATCACAAAAAATCACAAAAAAAATCACAAAAATCCCCAAAAAATTACAAAAAAATAACAAAAAAACCACAAAAAAAAAATCACAAAAACCCACAAAAAACCCCCCAAAAAATCACAAAAAATCACAAAAAACCCCTAAAAATCACAAAAAAATCACAAAAAAATCACAAAAAGAATCACAAAAAAAATCACAAAAAAACCCAAAAAATCACAAAAAAAATCCCAAAAAACCCACAAAAAATCACCAAAAAATCACAAAAAATCACAAAAAAAACCCAAAAAATCACAAAAAAATCACAAAAATCAGCAAAAAATCACAAAAAAATCCCGAAAAAACCCCTAAAAAATCACCAAAAAATCCCAAAAAATCACAGAAAACCCCAAAAAAGCACAAAAAAATAACAAAAAAATCACCAAAAAAATTCGCAAAATCCCCAAAAAATCACAAAAAAATCACAAAAAAATCACAAAAATCCCCAAAAATCACAAAAAAATCACCAAAAAAATCACAAAAATCACAAAAAAATCACAAAAATCACAAAAAAATCACAAAAAATCACCAAAAATCCCAAAAAATCACAAAAAACCCAAAAATCACAAAAAAATCACAAAAACCCCCTAAAAATCACAAAAAAATCACAAAAAAAACACAAAAAAATCACAAAAAAAATCACAAAAAAATCACAAAAAAATCACAAAAAAATCACAAAAAAATCACAAAAAAATCACAAAAAATCACAAAAAAATCACAAAAAAATCACAAAAAAATCACAAAAAAATCACAAAAAAATCACAAAAAATCACAAAAAATCACAAAAAAATCACAAAAAACCCCAAAAAAATCACAAAAAAAATCACCAAAAAAATCCCAAAAATTCCCAAAAAAACCCCAAAAAATCACCAAAAAATCCCAAAAATCACAAAAAAACCGAAAAAACCACAAAAAAAATCACAAAAAATCACAAAAATCCCCAAAAAATCACAAATCCCAAAAAGCCCACAAAAATCACCAAATAATCACAAAAAATCACAAAAAACCCCCCAAAAATCAGAAAAAAATTCCGAAAAAATCCCAAAAAAAATCCCAAAAATCACCAAAAAATCCCAAAAATGACAAAAAAACCCAAAAAATCACAAAAAAATCACAAAAAAATCACAAAAATCCCCCAAAAATCACAAAAAAATCCCAAAAAACCCACAAAAAATCACCAAAAAATCACAAAAAATCACGAAAAAAAACCCCAAAAAATTACCAAAAAATCACAAAAAAATCACAAAAAATCACGAAAAAAACCCCCAAAAAATCACCAAAAAATCACCAAAAAATCCAAAAAAACCCCCACAAAAAATCACCAGAAAATCACCAAAAAAACCACCAAA
This sequence comes from Muscicapa striata striata, assembly GCA_030060385.1. Taxonomy (NCBI): domain Eukaryota; kingdom Metazoa; phylum Chordata; class Aves; order Passeriformes; family Muscicapidae; genus Muscicapa; species Muscicapa striata. Next base: position 46,260 of record JAREIS010000712.1, on the reverse strand, counting down.
AAATAACAAAAATCCCCCAAAAATCACAAAAAAATAACAAAAAAACCACAAAAAAACCACCAAAAAATCCCAAAAATCACAAAAAAACCCAAAAAAATCACAAAAAAATCACAAAAAAATCACAAAAAACCCACAAAAAAATCACCAAAAATCACAAAAAATCACGAAAAAACCCCCAAAAAATCACAAAAAAATCACCTAAAAATCACCAAAAAAATCACAAAAATCCCCCAAAAATCACAAAAAAACCCCCAAAAAACCCCCAAAAAAACCACCAAAAAATCACCAAAAATCACAAGAAAAACCCCAAAAAACCCCCCAAAAAAATCACAAAAAAATCACAAAAAACCCCAAAAAATTCCCCAAAATCCCCAAAAATATATATTTTTTTTTTAATTTTTCCCAAAACCCCCTGATTTTCCCCAAATTCCCACCTGCTGAGCGCCTCCAGGGCGGAGCCCTCGTTGTGCGTGGCCACCATGAGGGAGAGGCGGGGGCGGGGCCGGGCCAGGGCGGCCACCAGGAGCTGCAGGCAGCGGCTGTAGCTGGGGGAGGGGCAGAGAAACAGACCCCAATTCGGGCAGAATTCACCCAAAATCGGCCCAAAATCGGCTCAAAATTAACCCAAATATCAGCCCAAATTCGGCCCAAAATCAACCCCAAATTCGGGCAGAATTCACCCCAAATCGGCCCAAAATCAGCCCAAAATCAACCCCAAATTCGGCCAAAATTCACCAAAATCACCCAAAAATTCAGCCCAAAATCAACCCCAAATTCAGCCAAAATCAACCCCAAATTCGGACAGAATTCACCCAAAATTCACCCAAAATCAACCCAAAATTAACCCCAAATTTGGACAGAATTCACCCCAAATCAGCCCAAAATCAGCCCAAAATTAACCCCAAATTCGGACAGAATTCACCCCAAATCAGCCCAAAATCAGCCCAAAATTAACCCCAAATTCAGACAGAATTCACCCCAAATCAGCCCAAAATCAGCCCAAAATCGGCCCAAAATTAACCCCAAATTCAGCCAAAATCAACCCCAAATTCGGACAGAATTTACCCAAAATCAGCCCAAAATTAACCCCAAATCGACCCCAAATTCGGACAGAGTTCACCCAAAATCACCCCAAATTCGGCCCAAAATCAACCCCAAATTCGGCCAAAATTCACCAAAATCACCCAAAAATTCAGCCCAAAATCAACCCCAAATTCAGCCAAAATCAACCCCAAATTCAGCCAAAATTAACCCCAAATTCAGCCAAAATCAACCCCAAATTCGGGCAGAATTCACCCCAAATCGGCCCAAAATCAACCCAAAATTAACCCCAAATTCGGACAGAATTCACTCAAAATGGGCCCAAAATCGGCCCAAAATTAACCCCAAATTTGGACAGAATTCACCCAAAATCAGCCCAAAATCAGCCCAAAATCAACCCCAAATTCGGGCAGAATTCACCCAAAATGGGCCCAAAATCAACCCCAAATTGGGACAGAATTCACCCAAAATCAGCCCAAAATCAACCCCAAATTTGGACAGAATTTACCCAAAATCGGCCCAAAATCAGCCCAAAATCAACCCCAAATTCGGGCAGAATTCACCCCAAATCGGCCCAAAATCAGCCCAAAATCAATCCCAAATTCGGACAGATTTCACCCAAAATCAGCCCAAAATCGGCCCAAAATCAACCCCAAATTCGGGCAGAATTCACCCAAAATGGGCCCAAAATCAACCCAAAATCAACCCCAAATTCGGGCAGAATTCACCCAAAATGGGCCCAAAATCAACCCAAAATCAACCCCAAATTCGGGCAGAATTCACCCAAAATCGGCCCAAAATCGGCCCAAAATTAACCCCAAATTTGGACAGAATTCACCCAAAATGGGCCCAAAATCAGCCCAAAATTAACCCCAAATTCAGCCAAAATCAACCCCAAATTCAGCCAAAATCAACCCCAAATTCAGCCAAAATCAACCCCAAATTCGGCCCAAATTAGCCCAAAATCACCCCAAATTCACCAAAAATAAACCCCAAATTCAGCCCAAATTCACCCAAAATTAACTCCAATTTAACCCAAATTTAACTCCTAATTAACCCAAAATTAACCAAAATTTAACCCAAAACTCACCCAAATTTAACCCAAAATTAATAAAAATTTAACCCAAAATTCACCTCAAAACTCACCTGAAATTAACCCAAAATCCACCCAAATTTAAGCCAAAATCCACCCAAATTTAACCCAAAATTAATCAAAATTTAATCCAAAATTCACCCAAATTTAACCCAAAATCCACCAAAATTTAACCCAAAATTAATCAAAATTTAACCCCAAAATAACCAAAATTTAACCCAAAATTTAACCCCAAAATTACCAAAATTTAACCCAAAATTCACCCAAAATTAACCCAAAATTAACCCAAAATCCACCCAAATTTAACCCAAAATTAATCAAAATTTAACCCAAAACTCACCTGAAATTAACCCCAAAATCATCCAAATTTAACCCAAAATTAACCCAAAATCCACCCAAATTTAACCCAAAATTAATCAAAATTTAACCAAAATTTAACCCAAAATTCACCCCAAAATTCACCCCAAAATTCACCTGAAATTAACCCAAAATAATCCAAATTTAACCCAAAATTACCCTAAAATTCACCCAAATTTAACCCAAAATTAATAAAAATTTAACCCAAAATTAATCAAAATTTAACCCCAAAATAACCAAAATTTAACCCAAAATTCACCCAAATTTAACACAAAACCCACCCAAATTTAACCCAAAATTAACCAAAATTTAACCCAAAACTCACCTGAAATTAACCCCAAAATCATGCAAATTTAACCCAAAATTACCCCAAAATCCACCCAAAATTAACCCAAAATTAATCAAAATTGAACCCAAAATTACCCTAAAATTCACCCAAATTAACCCAAAATTAATAAAAATTTAACCCAAATATAATCAAAATTTGACCCAAAATTCACCTGAAATTAACCCAAAATTCACCCAAATTTAACCCAAAATTAATCAAAATTGAACCCAAAACTCACCTGAAATTAACTCCAAAATATTCCAAATTTAACCCAAAATTACCCCAAAATCCACCCAAATTTAACCCAAAATTAATAAAAATTTAACCCAAAATTAATCAAAATTTAACCCAAAACCCACCCAAATTTAACCCAAAATTAATCAAAATTTAACCCAAAATTAATCAAAATTTAACTCAAAATTCACCTGAAATTTAACCCAAAATTAATAAAAATTTAACCCCAAAACAACCAAAACTTAACCCAAAATTCACCCGAAAATTCACCCGAATTTTTTAACCAAAATAACCCGAAATTAACCCAAAATTTAACCCCAAAACTCACCTGAAATTAACCCCAAAATATTCCAAATTTAACCCAAAATTACCCCAAAATCCACCCAAATTTAACCCAAAATTAATCAAAATTTAACCCAAAATTAATAAAAATTGAACCCCAAAGCAACCAAAACTTAACCCAAAATTCACCTCAAAATTCACCCGAATTTAACCCAAAATCCACCCAAATTTAACCCAAAATTAACCAAAATTTAACCCAAAACTCACCTGAAATTAACCCCAAAATCATCCAAATTTAACCCAAAATTACCCCAAAATTCACCCAAATTTAACCCAAAATTAATAAAAATTTAACCCAAAATTAATCAAAATTTAACCCAAAATTAATCAAAATTTAACCCAAAATTAATCAAAATTTAACCCCAAAATAACCAAAATTTAACCCAAAATTCACCCAAAATCAACACAAAATTAACCTAAAATCCACCCAAATTTAACCCAGAATTCACCTGAAATTAACCCAAAATCCACCCAAATTTAACCCAAAATAACCCCAAAATTCACCCAAATTTAACCCAAAATTAATAAAAATTTAACCCAAAATTCATCAAAATTTAACCCAAAATTCACCTGAAATTAACCCCAAAATCCACCCAAATTTAACCCAAAATAACCCCAAAATTCACCCAAATTTAACCCAAAATTAATCAAAATTTAACCCAAATTTAACCCAAAATTACCCCAAAATTCACCCAAATTTAACCCAAAATCCACCCAAATTTAACCCAAAATTAATCAAAATTTAACCCCAAAATAACCAAAATTTAACCCAAAATCCACCCAAATTTAACCCAAAATTAATCAAAATTTAACCCAAAATTCACCCCAAAGCCCAGGTGTGCCCAGGTGTGTCCCAGGTGAGTCTAAAATACCCTCAGGTGTGTCCAGGTGTGTCCCAGGTGTGTCCCCAGCTGTGCCCAGGTGTGTCCCAGGTGTGTCCCAGCTGTGCCCAGGTGTGTCCCAGGTGTGTCCCAGGTGTGTCCCAGCTAGCCCCAGGTGTGTCCCAGGTGTGTCCCAGGTGTGTCCCAGGTGTGCCCAGGTGTGCCCAGGTGTGCCCAGGTGTGTCCCAGGTGTGTCAAAATACCCCAGGTGTGTCCCAGGTGTGCCCAGGTGTGTCCCAGGTGTGTCCCAGGTGTGTCCAAAATACCCCCAGGTGTGTCCCAGGTGTGCCCAGGTGTGTCCCAGGTGTGTCCCAGGTGTGCCCAGGTGTGTCCCAGGTGTGTCCAAAATACCCCCAGGTGTGCCCAGGTGTGTCCCAGGTGTGCCCAGGTGAGTCTAAAATACCCCCAGGTGTGTCCCAGGTGTGTCCCAGGTGTGCCCAGGTGTGTCCCAGGTATCCCAAAAAGTGGCTCAGGTGTGTCCCAGGTGTGTCCAAAATACCCACAGGTGTGCCCAGGTGTGTCCCAGGTATCCCAAAAAGTGGCTCAGGTGTGCCCCAGGTGTGCCCAGGTGAGTCTAAAATACCCCCAGGTGTGTCCCAGGTATCCCAAAAATTTGTTCAGGTGTGTCCCAGGTGTGTCTATAATACCCCCAAGTGTGTCCCAGGTGTGCCCAGGTGTGTCCCAGGTATCCCAAAAAGTGGCTCAGGTGTGTCCAGGTGTGCCCCAGGTGTGTACAGGTGAGTCTAAAATACCCCCTGGCGTATCCAGGTGTGTCCCAGGTGTGCCCAGGTGTGTCCCAGGTGTATCTCAGGTGTATCTCAGGTGTCACTCCACCTCAAGATTATCCCAGGTGTATCTCAGGTGTGCCCAGGTGTGCCCAGGTGTGTCACTCACCCTCAGGTGTATCCCAGGTGTATCTCAGGTGTGCCCAGGTGTGCCCAGGTGTGTCACTCACCCTCAGGTGTATCCCAGGTGTATCTCAGGTGTGCCCAGGTGTGCCCAGGTGTATCTCAGGTGTGTCACTCACTCTCAGGTGTATTCCAGGTGTGTCACTCACCCTCAGGTGTGCCCAGGTGTGTCACTCACCCTCAGGTGTGTCACTCACCCTCAGGTGTATCCCAGGTGTGTCACTCACCCTCAGGTGTATCCCAGGTGTATCTCAGGTGTGCCCAGGTGTGCCCAGGTGTGTCACTCACCCTCAGGTGTATCTCAGGTGTCACTCACCCTCAGGTGTGTCACTCACCCTCAGGTGTGTCACTCACCCTCAGGTGTGTCACTCACCCTCAGGTACGCCTGCCAGGTGTATCTCAGGTACCCCCAGGTGTATCTCAGGTGTGCCCAGGTGTGTCACTCACCCTCAGGTGTGTCACTCACTCACCCTCAGGTGTGTCACTCACCCTCAGGTGTGCCCAGGTGTATCTCAGGTGTATCTCAGGTGTCACTCACCCCCAGGTGTGTCACTCACTCACCCTCAGGTACGCCTGCCAGGTGCTCCAGACCCAGGGGCGGGGCCCGTCCCGGTTGTGTCTCCACAGGAGCCCCCAGGTGAGGCAGGTGAGGGCGGGGTTCAGGTGAGACATCTCGGCGTCCACCAGCACCCAGGTGAGCCCAGGTGAGCTCAGGTGTGTCCAGGTGTGTCCAGGTGAGCTCAGGTGTGCTCAGGTGTGTCCAGGTGAGCTCAGGTGAGCTCAGGTGAGCTCAGGTGTGTCCAGGTGTGTCCCAGGTATCCCAAAATTTGGCTCAGGTGAGCTCAGGTGTGTCCAGGTGAGCTCAGGTGTGTCCCAAAATGTGGCTCAGATGAGTCCAGGTAATCTCAGGTGTGTCCAGGTGAGCTCAGGTGAGGCCAGGTGAGACCAGGTGTGTCCCAAGTATCCCAAAATTTGGCTCAGGTGTGTCCAGGTGTGCCCCAGGTGTGCCCAGGTGAGTCCCAGGTGTGCCCCAGGTATCCCAAAATGTGTCTCAGGTGTGTCCCAGGTGAGTCCCAGGTGTGTCCCAGGTGAGTCCCCAGGTGTGTCCCAGGTATCCCAAAATGTGGCTCAGGTGAGCCCAGGTGTGTCTGAGCCACCTCCCCCCCACCTGGGCCAGCACAGGTAACTCACCTGAGACCTGCCCCGCCCCTCCCCCCCCCTCACCTGCGCCACCTCCTCGAGCCTCCTCAGGCCCCGCCCCAGGTGTCGATTCTCGGCCGGGCTGAGCCAGGTGAGCTGCGGCTCCTGTGGGGGAGGGGGCGTGGCCAGGTAAAGGGGGCGTGGCCAGGTAAGGGGGCGTGGCCAGGTAAGGGGGCGTGGCCATGTAAAGGGGGGCGTGGCCAGGTAAAGGGGCGTGGTCAGTGGGGGAGGGGTTGTATTGATTTACCTGCCCGCCCAACATGGCCGCCACCTCTTCCGGGTTAAGCCCCGCCCCTTCCGGCTCGGCCAATCGGAGGGAGATTTTCTCCTAAAGGGGCGTGGCTTCATTGGAGGGGCCTCAGGTGTCCCACAGATCCCAAATCTGCCCCAGAGACCCCAAATCTGCCCCACAGATCCCAATCCTGCCCCACAGATCCCAAATCTGCCCCACAGATCCCAAATCTGCCCCAGAGATCCCAAATCTGCCCCATAGATCCCAAATTTGCCCCAGATATCCCAAATCTGCCCCACAGATCCCAAATCTGCCCCAGAGATCCCAAATCTGCCCCACAGATCCCAAATCTGCCCCACAGATCCCAAATCTGCCCCAGAGATCCCAAATTTGCCCCACAGACCCCAAATCTGCCCCAGAGATCCCAATCCTGACCCATAGATCCCAAATTTGCCCCACAGATCCCAAATCTGCCCCACAGGTCCCAAATCTGCCCCACAGGTCCCAAATCTACCCCAGAGATCCCAAATCTGCCCCAGAGATCCCAATCCTGACCCATAGATCCCAAATCTGCCCCATAGATCCCAAATCTGCCCCACAGATCCCAAATCTGCCCCAGAGACCCCAAATCTGCCCCAGAGATCCCAAATCTGCCCCACAGATCCCAAATCTGCCCCAGAGATCCCAAATCTGCCCCAGAGATCCTAAATCTGCCCCACAGATCCCAAATCTGCCCCACAGATCCCAAATCTGCCCCAGAGATCCCAATCCTGCCCCAGAGATCCCAAATCTGCCCCATAGATCCCAAATCTGCCCCACAGACCCCAAATCTGCCCCACAGATCCCAAATCTACCCCAGAGATCCCAAATCTGCCCCACAGATCCCAAATCATCCCCAGAGATCCCAAATCTGCCCCACAGACCCCAAATCTGCCCCATAGATCCTGAACCTGCCCCACAGATCCCAAATCTGCCCCACAGACCCCAAATCTGCCCCACAGATCCCAAATCTGCCCCACAGATCCCAAATCTGCCCCAGAGATCCCAAATCTGCCCCAGAGATCCCAATCCTGCCCCACAGATCCCAAATCTGCCCCACAGATCCCAAATCTGCCCCAGAGATCCCAAATCTGCCCCACAGATCCCAAATCTGCCCCAGAGATCCCAATCCTGCCCCACAGACCCCAAATCTGCCCCATAGATCCCAAATCTGCCCCACAGATCCCAAATCTGCCCCAGAGATCCCAAATCTGCCCCACAGATCCCAATCCTGCCCCACAGATCCCAAATCTGCCCCACAGACTCCAAATCTGCCCCACAGATCCCAAATCTGCCCCACAGACTCCAAATCTGCCCCACAGATCCCAAATTTGCCCCATAGATCCCAATCCTGCCCCACAGATCTCAAATCTGCCCCACAGACCCCAAATCTGCCCAAAGATCCCAAATCTGCCCCATAGATCCCAAATCTGCCCCAAAGATCCCAAATCTGCCCCATAGATCCTAAATCTGCCCCAGAGATCCCAAATCTGCCCCAGAGATGCCAAATCTGCCCCACAGATCCCAAATCTGCCCCATAGATCCCAAATCTGCCCCACAGACCCCAAATTTGCCCCAGAGATCCATCATTTCTCCCCATTCATTTCCCTCCATTCCCCATTTCCCCCCATTTCCATTTCTCACTTCCCATTCCATTTCCCCTCCATTCCCCATTTCCCCTCATTTCCTCCCATTCCCATTTCCCATCCATTTCCTTCTTCATTTCCTCATTTCCCCCATTCCCCATTTCCTCTTCCCTCATCCTTCCCATTTCCCTCCATTTCGCATTCTTTCCATTTCTCCCTATTTCCCATTCCCTTCATTTCCCCATTTCCTTCATTTCCCATTTCCCCCCCATTCATTTCCCCATTCATTCCCTCATTTCCCCATTTCATTCCATTCCTCTCCATTTCCTATTCCCTTTCTCCATTTCCCATTTCCCATCCCATTCATTTCCTTTCCCTCCCCCATTTCCCCATTCATTTCCCCCATTTCCTCCCATTTCCCCCATTTCCCCCCCTCATTTCCTTTCCATTTATCCTTCCCCATTTCTCTTCGCCATTCCATTTCCCCATTTCCCATTTCCCATTTCTATTTCCCTCCATTCTTCCATTTCCCCATTTCTCCCATTTCCGCCTTCCACCCCATTTCCGTTCCTCCCCACTCACGCAGAGCCGGTGGCTCAGCAGCGCCGTCACCTTGAGCTGCATGGCCGGCTCGGGCCCCGCCGCGGCCGCCAGCGCCACGCACTGCAGGGCCGCGCCCCGGTTCCCATCGAACCACGCCTCGCTGCCCCACGGGGACCCCAAAAACCCCGTCAGGGACCCCAAAAACCCATCAGGGACCCCAAAAACCCCATCAGGGACCCCAAAACCCCGTCAGGGACCCCAAAAACCCCATCAGGGACCCCAAAAACCCGTCAGGGACCCCAAAAACCCCGTCAGGGACCCCAAAACCCATCAGGGACCCCAAAAACCCCGTCAGGGACCCCAAAACCCTCAGGGACCCCAAATACCTCCAGGGATCCCCTGAATCGTGCACCCGAGGACCCCAAAACCGCAGGGACCCCAAAACCCGCAGGGACCCAAACCAGGGACCCCAAAACCCCGTCAGGGACCCCAAAAACCCCATCAGGGACCCAAAAACCCGTCAGGGACCCCAAAAACCCATCAGGGACCCCCCAAAGCCGTGTGACCCGCAGGGACCCAAAAATCCATCAGGGACCCAAAGAGCCGTCAGGGACCCAGAAACCGTCAGGGATCCTGAATCGTGTGACCACTTGGGAGACCCCAAAAACCCGTCAGGGACCCCAAAAACCGTCAAGGGATCCTGAATCCGTGTGACCCCACAGGGACCCCCAAAACCCGTCAGGGACCCCAAAACCCCCGACAGGGATCCCAAAAACCCCGTCAGGGACCCCAAAAACCTGCCAGGGATCCCCTGAATCCATGTGACCCGCAGGGACCCCAAAAACCCGTCAGGGACCCCAAAACCCCGACAGGGACCCCAAAAACCCATCAGGGATCCCCTGAATCTGTGACCCACAGGGGACCCCAAAAATCCATCAGGGACCCCAAAAACCTGTCAGGGACCCCAAAAACCCCGTCAGGGACCCCAAAAACCCCATCAGGGACCCCAAAAACCCGTCAGGGACCCCAAAAACCCTGTCAGGGACCCCAAAACCTGCCAGGATCCTGAACTCCGTGACCCGGGTGAGGGACCCCAAAAACCCCGTCAGGGACCCCAAAAACCCGGCCAGGGACCCCCTGAATCCGTGTGACCCACAGGGGACCCCAAAACCGCAGAAATAATCCCCTCCAGACCCCATAATTAACCCCCCCAAAACCCCAAAATTAACCCCCTCAAACCCCATAATTAACCCCCAAAACCCCATAAATGACCCCCCAAAACCCCATAATTAACCCCCCAAAACCCCATAATTAGCCCCCTCAAAACCCCATCAGTGACCCCAAAACCCCATAAATGACCCCCTCAAAACCCCACAATTAACCCCCCAAAACCCCATAATTAACCCCCCCCAAACCCATAAATGACCCCCCCAAAACCCCATAATTAACCCCCTCAAAACCCATAATTAACCCCCCAAAACCCATAATTAACCCCCCAAAAACCCCGTAAATGACCCCCCAAAACCCCATAATTAACCTCCCAAACCCCCTAACCAACCCCCCAAACCCCATAATTAACCCCAAACCCCTATAATTAACCCCCAAAACCCCATAATTAACCTTCCAAAACCCCCCACAATTAACTCCCAAAACCTCATAATTAACCTCCAAAAACCCCATAAATGACCTTCAAAACCCCCACACCAACCCCCCCAAACCCCATAATTAACCCCTCAAAACCTCATAATTAACCCCCCAAACCCCACCAGTGCCCCTCACTCACCCCTCGCCGTCGGGTCCCTCCCCCTCGATGGGCAGCGCCAGCATCGGGCGCAGGCCCCGCGCCCGGAGCCGCCGGGTCAGCTCCGAAATGGCCGCCGGGCTGCGGCCGACGGCAAAATGGCCCCAGAGGGTGAGGGAGAGGAGAGCCCGCCATAGGTGAGGGCCCAGGAGGCGGCGGGAGGCCCGGAGGAACTGCGGGGAGAGGGGGGAGATGTGGGGTGGGGTGGGGAGAAAATGGCGGCGGGGCGTGAGGGGGGGGAAAATGGCGGGAAAATGTGAGGGGGGAAATGGAGGGGAGTGTGAGGGGAGGAGATGGAGGGAAAATGTGAGGGGAAGGAAATGGAGGGGGAGTGTGAGGGGAAGAAAATGGCGGGAAAATGTGAGGGGAGGAAAATGGAGGGGGAGTGTGAGGGGAAAAAAATGGAGGGAAAATGTGAGGGGAGGAAAATGGTGGGGGAGTGTGAGAGGAAGAAAATGGCGGGAAAATGTGAGGGGGGAAATGGAGGGGAGTGTGAGGGGAGGAGATGGGGGAAAATGTGAGGGGGAAAATGACGGGAGAGTGTGAAGGGAGGAGATGGAGGGGGAGTGTGAGGGGAAAAAAATGGAGGAGGAGTATGAGGGGAGGAAATGGAGGGAAAATGTGAGGGAAGAAAATGGAGGGGGAGTGTGAGGGGGAAGAAAATGGCGGAAAAATGTGAGGGGAAAAATGACGGGAGAGTGTGAAGGGAGGAGATGGAGGGGGAGTGTGAGGAGAGGAAAATGGTGGGAAAGTGTGAGGGGGGAAATGGAGGGGAGTGTGAGGGGAGGAGATGGAGGGAAAATGTGAGGGGAAGAAAATGGAGGGGGAGTGTGAGGGGAAAAAAATGGAGGGAAAATGTGAGGGGAGGAAATGGAGGGGGAGTGTGAGGGGAGGAAATGGAGGGAAAATGAGAGGGAAGAAAATGGAGGGGGAGTGTGAGGGGGAAGAAAATGGCGGGAAAATGTGAGGGGAAAAATGACAGGAGAGTGAAGGGAGGAGATGGAGGGGGAGTGTGAGGGGAAGAAAATGGTGGGAAAGTGTGAGGGGGAAGGAAATGGTGGAAAGCGTGAGGGGAGAAAATGAAGGAAAAATATGAGGGGAATAAAATGGAAAATGTCAGGGAGGAAAATGTGAGGGGGGTAAAATGGCAGGAAAATGTGAGGGGAAAAAAATGGTGGGAAAATGTGAGGGGGAACATGGAGGGGAGTGTGAGGGGAGGAGATGGAGGGAAAATGTGAGGGGAGAGAAAATGGTGGGAAAATGTGAGGGGGAAAATGGAGGAGAGTGTGAGGGGAGGAAAATAGAAAATGTCAGGGAGGAAAATGTGAGGGGTGTAAAATGGCAGGAAAATGTGAGGGGAAGGAAATGGAGGGGGAGTGTGAGGGGAGGGAAAATGGCGGGAAGCTGTGAGGGGAAGAGAATGGCGGGGGAGTGTGAGGTGAAGAAACGGAGGGAAATGTGAGGGGGAAAATGGAGGGGGAGTGTGAGGGGAAAAAAATGGCGGGAAAATGTGAGGGGAGAAAATGGAAGGAAACACTGAGGGAAGGAAAATGGCGGGAAGCTGTGAGGGGACGGGGAGAAAGGAAGCCCTGAAGGGACAAAATGGCCTCAGAATTCTGAGGGAAGAAAACGAGGGGAGCCATGAGGGAAGAGAAGGAAGGAGATGCCCCCATTTTTCCCCCAGCCCGGGAGCCGCCATGACACTCACAGGAACTGTGGGAAAAATTTGGGGTTTTTTTAATGGGATTTGGAGATTCCTTTGGGGGTCATTTTGGGGAGGGGGTCTCCATTTTGGGGAGGGGGTCTCCATCTTGGGGCGGCGGTCTCTCCATTTTGGGGAGGGGGTCTCCATTTTGGGGAGGGGGTCTCCATTTTGGGGTGGGGGTCTCTCCATTTTGGGGCGGGGGTCTCTCCATTTTGGGGAGGGGTCTCTCCATTTTGGGGAGGGGGTCCCCATTTTGGGGAGGGGGGCTCCATTTTGGGGAGGGGGTCTCCATTTTGGGGAGGGTCTCTCCATTTTGGGGCGGGGGTCTCCATTTTGGGGAGGGGGTTCTCTCACCTTTTCGGGGTCCTGTTCCAGCCGGGGGTGGGAGCAGAGGGCGAACACCAGCAGGCCCCGGAGCAGCTCCCACCATCCCAGGGCAGCCAAGGCCCGGCCCTCCCTCACCTCTTCCTGCAATGGCGGCTCCTCCTCAGCTTCCCGCCCTTCCTTCCCCCTGGATCCCCCCATAAATCCTCTAATGGACCCTCCCTGCCCCATGGATCCCCCCATAAATCCCTTAATGGACTGTCCCTGCCCCATAGATCCCCCCATAAATCCCTTAATGGACTGTCCCTGCTCCATAGATCCCCCCATAAATCCTCTAATGGACTGTCCCTGCCCCATGGATCGCCCCATAAATCCCCTAATGGACCCTCCCTGCCCCATAGATCCCCCATAAATCCCTTAATGGACCCTCCCTGCCCCATAGATCCCCCATAAATCCCCTAATGGACCCTCCCTGCCCCATAGATCCCCCCACAAATCTCCAAATGGACCCTCCCTGCCCCATAGATCCCCCCATAAATCCTCTAATGGACTGTCCCTGCCCCATAGGTCCCCCCATAAATCCCCTAATGGACTGTCCCTGCCCCATAGATCCCCCCATAAATCCCTTAATGGACCCTCCCTGCCCCATAGATCCCCCACAAATCTCCAAATGGACCCTCCCTGCCCCATAGATCCCCCCATAAATCCTCTAATGGACTGTCCCTGCCCCATAGATCCCCCCACAAATCTCCAAATGGACCCTCCCTGCCCCATAGATCGCCCCACAAATCCTCTAATGGACTGTCCCTGCCCCATAGATCCCCCCATAAATCCCCTCATGGACCCTCCCTGCCCCATAGATCCCCCCATAAATCCCTTAATGGACTCTCCCTGCCCCATAGATCCCCCCACAAATCTCCAAATGGACCCTCCCTGCCCCATGGATCCCCCCATAAATCCCTTAATGGACCCTCCCTGCCCCATAGATCCCCCCATAAATCCCTTAATGGACTGTGCCTGCCCCATGGATCCCCCCATAAATCCCTTAATGGACTGTCCCTGCCCCATAGATCCCCCCATAAATCCTCTAATGGACCCTCCCTGCCCCATAGATCCCCCCGTAAATCCCCTCATGGATCGTCCCTGCCCCATAGATCCCCCCATAAATCCCTTAATGGACTGTCCCTGCCCCATAGATCCCCCCATAAATCCCCTAATGGACCCTCCCTGCCCCATAGATCCCCCCATAAATCCCTTAATGGACTGTCCCTGCCCCATAGATCCCCCCATAAATCCCCTAATGGACTGTCCCTGCCCCATAGATCCCCCCATAAATCCCCTAATGGACCCTCCCTGCCCCCTGGATCCCCCCATAAATCCTCTAATGGACTGTCCCTGCCCCATAGATCCCCCCGTAAATCCCCTAATGGACTGTCCCTGCCCCATAGATCCCCCCATAAATCCCTTAATGGACTGTCCCTGCCCCATAGATCCCCCCACAAATCTCCAAATGGACCCTCCCTGCCCCATGGCGGCACCAGGGGGACCCCAAGGCAGGTAAGGGAGGGGGTGAATTTATCCCCCCATTTCCCCACCTCATTAACGAGTCACTCATTAACGAGGTTAATTAGTGAGGGATTAACGAGGGGCAAAGCCGCCCCTCCCCCCAGCCCTCGTCACTCATTAACGAGGGGTTTTTTTAATGAGTAATTAATGGCCGAATGATTTTTGGGGCACGGGGGAAGAAAGGGGGCGTCCCCTCGTTGCTCATTAACGAGGGTTGGTTAATTAATTGATCATTTAAAGCAATTCAGTCACGTTTTCATCATTCAATTTCATGTTTCAATAATGTTAATCAACATTTGAAAATTAATTAATTATCAAAATGGGGAGTTGTAGGGACGGTTATTGGATTTCCCCCTTTGCTACTCATTAATAAATTCTAAATTACTGAGTAATCATTTAAAGCAATTAATTCACTGTTTTATCAGTCTATTAATTAATTTTATTAAGAAGATGAGGAGTTAAGGGGCAGAACATATGGGGGAATTTATGGGGCAGGAGGCGCCCTTGTCGCTTATTAATGAGGGATAATTAATAATTTATAATTAGTTATAATTAATCATAATTAATTATAATTAACTAAAATTGATAATATAATTGTTATATATAATTAAGTATAATAATTATAATTAATTATACTTAATTATAACTATGTTATCATTAATTATAATTGCTTATATAAATTATACTTACATATAATTCATTATAATTACTTAAAAGTAATTATAATGAATTATAATAAATTATAATTAATTATAATGACTCGAAGTCATTGTTTTATTAAAATGGGGCAGAATCCATGGGGTGCACACAGAGGGGGAAAAAATGGCGGGAAATTGTGAGGGGAGAAAAAAGGCGGGAAAACGTGAGGGGAGAAAAAAGGCGGGAAAACGTGAGGGGAGAAAAAAGACGGGAAAACGTGAGGGGGGCAAAAAGGCGGGAAAATGTGAGGGGAGGAGAAAAAGGCAGGAAAACATGAGGGGGAAAAAAGGCGGGAAAACGTGAGGGGAGGAGAAAAAGGCGGGAAAACGTGAGGGGGAAAAAAGGCGGGAAAACGTGAGGGGAAGAAACTTAGGGAGCAGCCGCTCGTTAACGCATTAATTAACAACTCGTCAATGCGGTCTTGAATAATCGATTTATTAAATTTCCGGTCGCGGGACCCTCGATGGAGCAGGTGAGGGATCTATGGGGTGGGGGAGGGATTGATGGGGCAGGTGAGGCCTCGATGGACCAGGTGAGGCCTCGATGGAGGAGGTGAGGCCTATGTGGGGCAGGTGAGGCCTTGATGGGGCAGGTGAGGCCTTTGCCCAGGTGAGGAGGTTTCTAGAACAGGTGAGGCCTTAATAGAGCAGGTGAGGCCTATGTGGGGCAGGTGAGGCCTATGTGGGCCAGGTGAGGCCACTGCCACAGTGAGGCCTTTGTGGTGCAGGTAAGGCCTTTGTGGGGCAGGTAAGGCCTTGATGAAGCAGGTGAGGCCTTTGCCCAGGTGAGGTTTCTAGAACAGGTGAGGCCTTGATGGATCAGGTGAGGCCTATGTGGGACAGGTGAGGCCTTTGCCCAGGTGAGGAGATTTTTAGAACAAGTGAGACCTCTTGATGGAGCAAGTGAGGCCTATGTGGGGCAGGTGAGGCCTATGTGGGGCAGGTGAGGCCTCGATGGAGCAGGTGAGGCCTATGTGGGCAGGTGAGGCCTTGATGGGGCAGGTGAGGCCTTGATGGAGCAAGTGAGGCCTATGTGGGGCAGGTGAGGCCTTGATGGAGCAGGTGAGGCCTTGATGGGGCAGGAAAGGCCTTGATGGAGCAGCTGAGGCCTATGTGGGGCAGGTGAGGCCTTGATGCAGCAGGTGAGGCCTTGATGGAGCAAGTGAGGCCTATGTGGGGCAGGTGAGGCCTATGTGGGCAGGTGAGGCCTTGATGGAGCACCTGAGGCCTATGTGGGGCAGGTGAGGCCTTGATGGAGCACCTGAGGCCTTGATGGAGCACCTGAGGCCTATGTGGAGCAGCTGAGGCCTATGTGGCGCAGGTGAGGCCTATGTGGGGCAGGTGAGGGATTTATGGGACAGGTGATGCCTTTTCCCAGGTGAGCAGGTTCCCAGAACAGGTGAGGGCTCTACAGGACAGGTGAGGGCTCTAGAGGCCAGGTGAGGGTCCCGCCGTGGCCCAGGTGAGGCTCAGTAGTTGCCGCTCCTGCCGGCCGGGAAGCCGCGCCGCAGGTACCCGTCGCCCTTGCGGTACCCGCCATCTTTCTGGTCTGCAGGGAGAGAAGGGGGGGGGGGGCAGGTGAGAGCGGGGCGGGGCTCAGGTGTGGCTGAAACACCCCCAGGTGTGCCCAGGTGTATCCAGCTGTGCCCAGCTGTGCTCACCTCTGAAGTACCCCCCGTAGGCTCCCTGCCTCTGGTCCAGCACCCGCTCGTTGTTCTCCACCAGGTTCCCCAGTTTCTCGGCCAGCTGCAGCGCCAGGTTCTGCGTGGCCGTCGGCTCCGTCCGGTGCATCATCACCGTGGCCGTGGGCTGGTCCAGAGAGGCCTGGGGAGGGGGATGGGCACAGGTGAGACTCACCTGAGATACAGGTGAGCCCAAAAATCCGCCTCAAATGGCCCCAAAATGGCGCCAAAACCACCCCAAAATGGCGCCGTTTGGGCCCCCCCTCATCATCACTGTGGCCGTGGGCTGGTCCAGAGAGGCCTGGGGGGAGGGGGGGCGGGGATAGGCTCAGGTGAGACTCACCTGAGATACAGGTGACCCCAAAAATCCACCTGAAAGCACCCCAAAATGGCGCCAAAACCACCCCAAAATGGCGTTGGTTGGGGCCTCTTGAAATCACCCCAAAATGGGCCCAAATCACCTCAAAATGGCCCCAAATTTTCCCAAAATGGCCCCATTTGGGCCCTCTTGAATTCTCTCCAAAATGGCCCCAAACAACCCCAAAATGGCGCCATTTGGGTCCATCTGAAATTACCCCAAAATGGCCCCAAAATGGCGCCAAAACCAGCCCAAAATGGCGCCGTTTGGGCCCCCCCATCATCACCGTGGCCGTGGGCTGGTCCAGAGAGGCCTGGGGAGGGGGATGGGCACAGGTGAGACTCACCTGAGATCCAGGTGAGGCCAAAAATCCACCTCAAATGGCCCCAAAACTGCCCAAAATGGTGCCAAAATCACCCCAAAATGGCCCCAAACTTCCCCAAAATGGCGCCATTTAGGCCAGGATGAAATCACCCCAAAATGGGCCAAAGCCACCCCAAAATCACCCCAAATCTTCTCAAAATTGACCCAAAATTGCCAAAAATCACCCCAAAATGGCTCCATTTGCTTCCATCTGAAATCTCCCCAAAATGGCCCCAAAACTGCCAAAAATGGCTCCAAAACCAGCCCAAAATGGCTCCATTGGGGCCTGACTGAAATCACCCCAAAATGGCCCCAAAATTGCCAAAAATCACCCCAAAATGGCTCCATTTGTTTCCATCTGAAAATGGCCCAAAAATGGCCCCAAATCTGCCAAAAATGGCCCCATAATGGGCCCAAATTTCCCCAAAATGGCCCCAAAATGGCTCCGAATCTGCTCAAAATGGCCCCAAATTTCCCCAAAATGGCCTCATTTGGGCCCTCTTGAAATCTCCCCAAAATGGTCCCAAAATGGCCCCAAATCACCCCAAAATGGCCCCAAATTTCCCCAAAAATTCCCCAAATGGCCCCATTTTGATCCACCTGAAGCCGCCCCAAAATGGCCCCAAAACTGCCCAAAATGGCGCCAAAACCAGCCCAAAATGGCTCCATCTGGGCCCATCTGAAATCTCCCAAAATGGCCCCAAAACTGCCAAAAATTGCCCCAAAACCAGCCCAAAATGGCTCCATTGGGGCCTGATTGAAATCACCCCAAAATGGGCCCAAATCACCCCAAAATGGCCCCAAATTTCCCCAAAATGGCCCCAAAATTCCCCAAAATGGCTCCAAATTTCCCCAAAATGGCTCCAAATCACCCCAAAATGGCTCCAAATCACCCCAAAATGGGCCCAAATCTCCCCGAAATAGCCCCAAATTTCCCCAAAATGGCCCCAAATCACCCCAAAATGGCCACAAATTTCCCCAAAATGGCCCCAAATTTCCCCAGAATGGCCCCAAATTTCCCCAAAATGGCCCCAAATCACCCCAAAATGGCCCCAAATTTCCTCAAAATGGCTTCAAATTACCCCAAAATGGCCCCAAAATTCCCCAAAATGGCCCCAAATCACCCCAAAATGGGCCCAAATCTTCTCAAAATGGGCCCAAAATGGCTCCAAATCACCCCAAAATGGCCCCAAATTTCCCCAAAATGGCCCCAAATGTCCCCAAAATGGGCCCAAATCACCCCAAAATGGCCCCATTTTGTTCCACCTGAAGCTGCCTCAAAATGGCCCCAAATCTGCCCAAAATGGGCCCAAATTGCCTCAAAATGGCCTCAAAATTTCCCGAAATTTCCCGAAATTTCCCGAAATGTCCCAAAATGCCCCAAATTTCCCCGAAATGCCCCAAATTTCCCCAATTTCCCGTCTCTC
Organism: Muscicapa striata striata; assembly: GCA_030060385.1. Classification (NCBI taxonomy): domain Eukaryota; kingdom Metazoa; phylum Chordata; class Aves; order Passeriformes; family Muscicapidae; genus Muscicapa; species Muscicapa striata. The sequence continues at coordinate 27,552 of JAREIS010000712.1, read as the reverse complement.
ACCATGAGCTCCTCGTTGATGATCATTTTGCTGATGATGCCGTGAACCGTGGGCAGGTCCAGCTCAAACATGGCCGCCAGCGTCTCCATGCTGACAACAGCAGGAATTAATTAATTTAATTTAATTAAATTTATTTTATTTTATTTTATTTTATTTATTTTATTTTATTTTATTTTTATTTTATTTTATTTTACTTTATTTTATTGTAAGGTCATTGAGCAGCTCAAACATGGCCGCCAGCGTCTCCATGCTGACAACAACAGGAATTAATTAATTAAATTAAATTTATTTTATTTTATTTTATTTTATTTTATTTTATTTTATTTTATTTTATTTTATTTTATTTTATTTTTATTTATTTTATTTTATTTTTATTTTACTTTATTTTATTGTAAGGTCATTGAGCAGCTCAAACATGGCCGCCAGCGTCTCCATGCTGACAACAACAGGAATTAATTAATTAAATTAAATTTAATTTATTTTATTTTATTTTATTTTATTTTATTTTATTTTATTTTATTTTATTTTATTTTATTTTATTTTATTTTATATATATTATTTTTATTTTATTTTATTTTACTTTATTTTATTGTAAGGTCATTGAGCAGCTCAAACATGGCCGCCAGCGTCTCCATGCTGACAACAACAACAGTAATTAATTAATTTAATTTAATTTAATAGATTTTATTTTATTTTATCTTATTTTATTTTATCTTATTTTATTTTATTTTACTTTATTTTATTTTATTTTATTTTACTTTATTTTATTGTAAGGTCATTGAGCAGCTCAAACATGGTCGCCAGCGTCTCCATGCTAATAACAGCAAAAGTAATTAATTTAATTTAATTAATTTTAATTAAATTTATTTTATTTTATTTTATTTTACTTCATTTTATTTTATTTTATTTAAATTTTGTTTGTATCTTTTAAATTTAAATTTTATTTCTGTTTTATTTTATTTTATCAAAATTTTACTGTATTTTGTTTTTGCTTTATTTAAAATTTAATTTTATTTTATTTTAATGTATTTTATTTAAAAAATAAAAGTTTTAATTTAAATTTTCTGTAAAATCCATTTCAATTAAATTTTATTTCAACTAAAATTTATTTCAATTATTTCATTTTAATTCAAATTTCACACCCAAACCTCCCATTTTTTCCCCCAAAAATCTTCGTTTTTCCCCCAAAATTTTCTATTTTTTTCAATTTTTAATTTTTTTTACCAAAATCCTGGTTTTTCACCCCAAAATCTCTGACCTGATGGAGTCGTAGACGCTGCTGTAGGTGAAGAGGTACGTGCGGAGGGACTCCTCCTGGATCTTCCTGCGCCCAAAACACCCCAAATTTACCCCAAAATCACCCCAAAACCATCCCAAAAATCATCCTAAAATCCACCCAAAATCAGCTCAAAATCCACCCAAAATTATCCCAAAATCCACCCAAAATCACCCCAAAATTATCCCAAAATCATCCCAAAATTATCCCAAAATTATCCCCAAAATCAGCCCAAAACCACCCCAAAATCAGCTCAAAATCACCCCAAAATTATCCCAAAATCACCCCAAAATTGTCCCAAAAATCATCCCAAAATCAGCCCAAAATCATCAAAAATTATCCCAAAATCATCCCAATATCCCAAAAATCAGCCCAAAATCAGCACAAAATTATCCCAAAAATCAGCCCAAAATCATCTCAAAATTATCCCAAAAATTATCCCAAAATTATCCCCAAATCATCCCAAAAATCAGCCCAAAATTATCCCAAAAATCAGCCCAAAATCAGCACAAAATCACCCCAAAATTATCCCCAAAATCATCCGAAAATCCACCTAAAATCATCCCAAAATTACCCCAAAAATCATCCCAAAATTACCCCAAAAATCAGCCCAAAATTATCTCAAAAATCAGCCCAAAATTATCCCAAAATCATCCAAAAAATCAGCCCGAAATCAGCCCAAAATTATCCCAAAATCATCCCAAAATTATCCCAAAAATCAGCCCAAAAATCATCCCAAAATCATCCCAAAATTATCCCAAAATCATCCCAAAACTCAGCCCAAAATTAGCCCAAATTTATCCCAAAATTATCCCAAAAATCAGCCCAAAATCAGCCCAAAATCAGCCCAAAATTATCTGAAAATTATCCCAAAATCAGCCCAAAATTACCCCAAAATCCACCCAAAATTATCCCAAAATTATCCCAAAATCAGCCCAAAAATATCCCAAAATCAGCCCAAAAATCATCCCAAAATTATCCCAAAATCATCCCAAAATTATCCCAAAAATCAGCCCAAAATTATCCCAAAATCCACCCAAAATCATCCCAAAATCATCCAAAAAATCAGCCCGAAATCATCCCAAAATGATCCCAAAAATCATCCCAAAATTATCCCAAAATTATCCCAAAATGATCTCAAAAATCATCCCAAAATCCAACCCAAAATCATCCCAAAATTATCCCAAAATCACCCCAAAATTATCCCAAAAATATCCCAAAATCAGCCCAAAAATCATCCCAAAATTATCCCAAAATTATCCTAAAATCATCCCAAAATTATCCCCCCAAAAAAATCCCAAAAATGCCCAAAAAATCTGCCAAAAATCCTCAAAATCTTTCCAAAAATCCCCCAAAATCTTTAAAAATCCCCAAAATCAAAAATCCTCAAAATCTCCAAAAATCAAAAAATCAAAAATATCCCCAAAAAATCCCCAAAACCCCCAAAAATTCCCAAAAATTTCCAAAACCCCAAAAATACCCCCCAAAACCCAAAATCCCAAAATCCCTAAAATCTCAAAAGTCCCAAAATCCCCAAAAATCCAAAACAATCCCCAAAAAATCCCAAAAATAAAAAATCCCTAAAATTCCAAAATCCCCCAAAATCAAAAATCCCCAAAATCCTCAAAAATCTCCAAAATCCTTAAAAATCTCCAAAATCCCCAAAATCTTTAAAAATCCCTAAAAATCCCCAAAATCCCCAAAATCCCAAAATCCCCCAAAAATAAAAAAAAAAAAAAATCAGAAAAAATCAGAAAAAATCAGGAAAAAATCCAAAAAATCCCCAAAAAATAAAAATCCCCAAAAATCCCCAGAAAAATCTCCAAAAATCCAAAACAATCAGAAAAAAATCAGAAAAAATCCCAAAATCCCCCAAAATTCCCAAATTTCCCCCAAAAATTTTCCCATGTTTTGTCACTCACCTGACCAGCATGGCACTCACCTGAACACATAAAATCTGAATTTCCTGCCCCAAAAATTCCCAAAAAAATCCCCAAATATCCCCAAAAATCCCCAAAAAATCTCCAAAAAATCCCAAAAAATCCGCCAAAAATTCTCTCCAAAAAAACGCAAAAAATCCCCAAAAAATCTCTAAAAAGTCCCAAAAAATTCCCAAAAAATCCCTAAAAAATCTCTAAGAAATCCCAAAAAATCCCCAAAAAATCCCCAAAAACCCCCAAAATCCCAAAAAAATTTCCAAAAACCCCAAAAATACCCCCAAAATCCCCAAAATCCCCAAAAATCCCCTAAGAAATCCAAAATATCCTCAAAAAATTCCCAAAAAAATCCCAAAAACCCCCAAAATCCCAAAAATTTCCAAAAACCCCAAAATACCCCCAAAAACCCAAAAAATCCCTAAAAATCTCTAAAAATTCCCAAAAAGTCCCCCAAAATCCCTAAAAATCCCAAAAATCCCAAAAAAATCTCCAAAAAATCCCCCAAAAATCTTTAAAAAATCCCCAAAAAATCCTCAAAAAATCCCCAAAAAATCAAAAAAATCCCCAAAAAACCCCCTAAAAAATCTCCAAAAAATCCAAAAAAATCAGAAAAAAATCCCCAAAAATGCCCAAAAAATCCCCAAACCCCCAAATTTCCCCAAAATCTCCATTTTTGGGTAAATTTTGTCACTCACGTGACCAGCATGGCGCACACCTGAACACATAAAATCTGAATTTCCTGCCCCAAAAATTCCCAAAAAAATCCCCAAATATCCCTAAAATCCCCAAAAAATCTCCAAAAAATCCCAAAAAATCCGCCAAAAATCCCTAAAAAATCTCTAAGAAGTCCCAAAAAATCCCCAAAAAATCCCCAAAACCCCCCAAAAATCCCAAAAAAATTTCCAAAAACCCCCAAAAATACCCCCCAAAAAACCCAAAAAATCCCAAAAAAATCCCTAAAAAAATCTCTAAAAAGTCCCAAAAAATTCCCCAAAAATCCCTAAAAAATCCCAAAAAAATCTCCAAAAAATCCTTGAAAAAATCTCCAAAAAATCCCCAAAAAATCAAAAAAATCCCCAAAATCCCTAAAAATCTCCAAAAAATCCAAAAAAATCAGAAAAAAATCCCCAAAAAATCAGAAAAAAATCCCAAAAAATCCCCAAACCCCCAAATTTCCCCAAAATCTCCATTTTTGGGTAAATTTTGTCACTCACCTGACCAGCATGGCGCGCACCTGGTCGGCCTCGGGGAACAGATCCCAAACTTTGCCGTTCATCTTCTCGTTGACCACGTAGCGATGGCAGCGCCGCCAGTCCCCCGTTTTCATGGCCTTGGAGGCGGCCACCACGTGCTCCCTCATCGACTCCGGGGGACCTGGAAACAAAAAAATGAAAATTTGGGTCAAAAAACAACGATTTTGGGCAAAAAAACCCAAAAAATCCTGGTTTTTTTAGGTTAAAAATGAAGGTTTTAGGGTTGAAAATGGAATTTTTTGAGAAACAAAATGGCGGCTATTGGAAGGCCAAGATGGACTCCGGGGGGATTTGGGATAGAGAGTGAAATTTTGGGTTGAAAAACACAAGTTTTGGGCAAAAAATGAAAAAATTCCAATTTTTTTTAGGTTAAAAATGGGGTTTTTTTTGAGAAACAAAATGGCGGCCATGGAAACAAAATGGCGGCAGCACCACGTGCTCGCTCATTGACTCGGGGGGACCTGGAAACAAAAAAATGAAAATTTGGGTCAAAAAATTACCATTTTGGGAAAAAAAACCCAAAAAAATCCCGGTTTTTTTTAGGTTAAAAATGAAGGTTTTAGGGTCGAAAACGGAATTTTTGGAGAAACAAAATGGCGGCACCTGGAAGTCCAACATGGACTCCAGGGGGATTTGGGACAGGGAATGAAATTTTGGGTCAAAACCCAGAAATTTTGGGTAAAAAATGAAAAAATCCCAATTTTTTAAGGTTAAAAATGGGGATTTTTTTGAGAAACAAAATGGCGGCCATGGAAACAAAATGGCGGCCATGGAACCAAAATGGCGGCAGCACCACGTGCTCCCTCACTGACTCGGGGGGACCTGGAAACAAAAAATGAAAATTTGGGTCAAAAAACGACGATTTTGGGCAAAAAACCCCAAAAATATCCCGGTTTTTTTTAGGTTAAAAATGAAGGTTTTAGGGTTGAAAACGGAATTTTTAGGGAAACAAAATGGCGGCTCTTGGAAGGCCAAGATGGACTCTGGGGGGATTTGGGACAGAGAGTGAAATTTTGGGTTGAAAAACACAAGTTTTGGGCAAAAAATGAAAAAATCCCAAATTTTTTTAGGTTAAAAATGGGGATTTTTTTGAGAAACAAAATGGCGGCACCACGGAAGCAAAATGGCGGCCATGGAAACAAAATGGCGGCAGCACCACGTGCTCCCTCATTGACTCGGGGGGACCTGGAAACAAAAAAGGAAAATTTGGGTCAAAAAATTACGATTTTGGGCAAAAAAACCCCAAAAAATCCCGTTTTTTTTAGGTTAAAAATGAAGGTTTTAGGGTTGAAAATGGAATTTTTTGAGAAACAAAATGGCGGCACCTGGAGGTCCAAGATGGACTCCAGGGGGATTTGGGACAGGGAATTAAATTTTAGGTCAAAACCCAGAAATTTTGGGTAAAAAATGAAAAAAATCCCAATTTTTTAAGGTTAAAAATGGGGATTTTTTTGAGAAACAAAATGGCGGCCATGGAAACAAAATGGCGGCCATGGAAACAAAATGGCGGCAGCACCACGTGCTCCCTCATTGACTCGGGGGGATCTGGAAACAAAAAATGAAAATTTGGGTCAAAAACCAACGATTTTGGGAAAAAAAACCCAAAAAAATCCCGGTTTTTTTTTAGGTTAAAAATGAAGGTTTTAGGGTTGAAAACGGAATTTTTAGGGAAACAAAATGGCGGCTCTTGGAAGGCCAAGATGGACTCCGGGGGGATTTGGGACAAAAAATGAAATTTTGGGTGGAAAAACACAAATTTTGGGCAAAAAATGAAAAAATTCCAATTTTTTTTAGGTTAAAAATGGGGTTTTTTTTGAGAAACAAAATGGCGGCACCATGGAAGCAAAATGGCGGCCAGGGAAACAAAATGGCGGCCAGGGAAACAAAATGGCAGCACCATGGAAGCAAAATGGCGGCCATGGAAACGAAATGGCGTCCAGGGAAACAAAATGGCGGCACCATGGAAACAAAATGGCGGCACCATGGAAGCAAAATGGCGGCCAGGGAAACAAAATGGCGTCCAGGGAAACAAAATGGCGGCACCATGGAAACAAAATGGCGGCACCATGGAAACAAAATGGCGGCCAGGGAAACAAAATGGCGGCACCATGGAAACAAAATGGCGGAATGCTGGAACTGCTGCTGATCATCCTCAAACTTCCACCAAAAACCCCCAAATTCTGACCCAAAAACCCCCAAATTTCAACCAAAAATCACCCAAATTTCACCCAAAAACCCCCAAATTTCACCCAAAAATGCTCCAATTTCAACCCAAAAAAGGTCTGATTTTTCCCCAAAAAACACCCAAATTTCAACCCAAAAATCTCCAAGCTTTGACCCAAAATCTCCAAATCTCAACTCAAAACCTCCAAACTCCAAAGTCCTGAAATTTCCATAAAAATGCTCAAATTTCCACCTAAAAACCCCCAAATTTCGACTCAAAAACCTCCAAATTTCACCCAAAAACCCCCAAATTTCGACCCAAAAATCCCCAATTTTTTCCCAAAATTCCCAAATTTCACCAAAAAAACCCCCAAATTTCGACCCAAAACCCCCCAATTTTTTCCCAAAAACCCCCAAATTTCACTGAAAAACCCCCAAATTTTGACCTAAAAACCCCAAAATTTCACTGAAAAACCCCAAATTTCACCCGAAAATCCCCAAATTTTGACCCAAAAATCACCTATTGTTTTCCCAAAATTCCCAAATTTCAACCCCAAAAAACCCCCAAATTTCACCTGAAAATCCCCAAATTTTCACTCGAAAATCCCCAAATTTTGTCCTAAAATCCCCAAAATTTTGGATCAAACCCCCAAATTTCCTCCCAAACCTGTTAAATTTTACATCGCCAAATTCCCACCAAAAATATTAAATTTTCACCTGAAAAAAATCCATATTTCACCCAAAAAACCCTAAATTTCACCTGAAAATCACCCAATTTTTTTCCAAAAAACCCTGAGATTTCAACCCAAAAAACACCCAAATTTCAACCCAAAAATCCCCAAATTTTGACCCAAAATTCCCAAATTTTGACCCAGAACCTCCAAATCTCAAACCCAAACCTCCAAACTCTCATCAAAACCCCCGAAATTCCCACCTAAAACCCCCGAATTTCACCTGAAAATTATCCAAGTTTCACCGAAAAATCCCCAAATTTCACCCAAAAAACCCCAAAATTTTTCCCCAAAAACCCCCAAATTTTGATCTAAACACTCAAATTTTGGATAAACACCTCCAGACCTCAACCCCAAACCTCCAAATTTTGACCTAATTTCCACCTAAAACCCCTGGAATTTTGGCCTTAGAAACGCCCAAATTTTGACCTAAAAACCCCCAAATTTCACCCAAAAATCCCCAAATTTCACCAAAAAACCCCCAAAATTTTCCCCCAAAAACCCCAAAACTTACCCAGCAGCGGCTGCCTCTCCCCCACCCTCAGCTGATGGTGGAACTGGTGCTGATCATCCTCAAACTGCCACCAAAAACCCCCAAATTCTGACCCAAAAACCCCCAAATTTCAACCCAAAAATACCCAATTTCAGCCCAAAAAACATCCAAATTTCAACCCAAAAATCCCCAAATTTTGACCCAAAATTCCCAAATTTTGACCCAGAACCTCCAAATCTCAAACCCAAACCTCCAAACTCTCATCAAAACCCCCGAAATTCCCACCTAAAACCCCCAAATTTCACCTGAAAATTATCCAAATTTCACCGAAAAATCCCCTTAATTTCACCCAAAAACCCCCAAAATTTTTCCCCAAAAACCCCCAAATTTTGATCTAAACACTCAAATTTTGGATAAACACCTCCAGACCTCAACCCCAAACCTGCAAATTTTGACTTAATTTCCACCTAAAACCCCTGGAATTTTGCCCTTAAAAACGCCCAAATTTTGACCTAAAAACCCCAAAATTTCACCAAAAAAACCCCCAAATTTCACTGAAAAACTCCAAATTTCACCCGAAAATCCCCAAATTTTGACCCAAAAATCTCCAAATTTCAACCCAAAAAATCTCCAAATTTCAACCTAAAACCCCTCAAATTTCAACCCAAAAATCTCCAAATTTCGACCCAAAAACCTTCAAATTTCACCGAAAATCACCCAATTTTTCCCCAAAAAACACCTGAATTTCACCGAAAAACCCCCAAATTTCACCGAAAAACCCCCAAATTTTTTCCTAGAACACCCCAAATTCCCCCAAACCTCACCCAGCAGCGGTTGCCTCTCCCCCACCCTCAGCTGATGCTGGAACTGCTGCTGATCATCCTCAAACTGCCACCAAAAACCCCCAAATTCTGACCCAAAAACCCCCAAATTTCGACCCAAAAAACTCCCAAATTTCAACCCAAAAATCACCCAAATTTCACCAAAAAATCCCCAAATTTTTGAATCAACATCTCCAAATCTCAACCCCAAACCTCCAAATAAAGACCTAAAGCCCTGAAATTTTCATGAAAAAGCCCTGAAATTTCGACAAAAACCGCCCAAATTTTGACACAAAAATCACCAAATTTCAACCCAAAATTCCCCAATTTCACCAAAAAAATCCCCCAAATTTCGACCCAAAACCCCAATTTTTCCCCCAAAATTCCCAAATTTCACTGAAAAACCCCCAAATTTCAACCCAAAAACCCCCAATTTTTTCCCAAAAAACCCCCAAATTTCACTGAAAAACCCCCAAATTTTGACCTAAAAACCCCAAAATTTCACCGAAAAACCCCAAATTTCACCCGAAAATCCCCAAATTTTGACCCAAAAATCACCTATTGGTTTCCCAAAATTCTTAAATTTCAACCCCAAAAAACGCCCAAATTTCACCTGAAAATCCCCAAATTTCGACCCAAAAACCCCCAAATTTCACCTGAAAATCCCCAAATTTTCACTCGAAAATCCCCAAATTTTGACCTAAAAACCCCAAAATATCACCAAAAAACCCCCAAATTTCACCGAAAAACCCCCAAATTTTTTCCTAGAACACCCCAAAAACCCCCAAAATTTACCCAGCAGCGGCTGCCTCTCCCCCACCCTCAGCTGATGGTGGAACTGCTGCTGATCATCCTCAAACTGCCACCAAAAACCCCCAAATTCTGACCCAAAAACCCCCAAATTTCGACCCAAAAACCCCCAAATTTCGACCCAAAAACCCCCAAATTTCACCAAAAAATCCCCAAATTTTTGAATCAACATCTCCAAATCTCAACCCCAAACCTCCAAATGAAGACCTAAAGCCCTGAAATTTTCATGCAAAAGCCCTGAAATTTCGACAAAAACCGCCCAAATTTTGACCCAAAAATCACCAAATTTCAACCCAAAAATCCCCAAATTTCAACCCAAAATTCCCAAATTTCACCAAAAAAACCCCAAATTTCAACCCAAAAATCACCAAATTTTTTCCCAAAATTCCCAAATTTCACCAAAAAACCCCCAAATTTCGACCCAAAAACCCCCAATTTTTTCCCAAAAACCCCCAAATTTCACTGAAAAACCCCCCAATTTTGACCTAAAACCCCAAAATTTCACTGAAAAACCCCAAATTTCACGAAAATCCCAAATTTTGACCCAAAATCACCTATTGTTTTCCCAAAATTCCCAAATTTCAACCCTAAAAAACCCCAAATTTCACCTGAAAATCCCCAAATTTTCACTCGAAAATCCCCAAATTTTGACCTAAAAACCCCAAAATTTCACCAAAAAAACCCCCAAATTTCACCGAAAAACACCCAATTTTTTTCCCAAAACCCCCAAATTTTTTCCCAAATTTTCCCCAAAACCCCAAATTTCCCCAGCAGCGGCTGCCTCTCCCCCACCCTCAGCTGATGCTGGAACTGCTGCTGATCATTCTCCAATTTCCACCAAAACCCCCAAATTTTTTCCAAAAAACCCCCAAATTTCACTGAAAAACCCCCAAATTTTGACCTAAAAACCCCAAAATTTCACTGAAAAACCCCAAATTTCACCCGAAAATCCCCAAATTTTGACCCAAAAATCACCTATTCTTTTCCCAAAATTCCCAAATTTCAACCCCAAAAAACCCCCAAATTTCACCTGAAAATCCCCCAATTTTCACTCGAAAATCCCCAAATTTTGTCCTAAAATCCCCAAAATTTTGGATCAAACCCCCAAATTTCCTCCCAAACCTGTCAAGTTTTACATCTCCAAATTCCCACCAAAAATATTAAATTTTCACCTGAAAAAAAATCCATATTTCACCCAAAAAACCCTAAATTTCACCTGAAAATCACCCGATTTTTTTCCAAAAAACCCCCAAATTTCACCAAAAAACACCCAAATTTTTTTCCCAAAACCCCAAATTTTTCCCAAATTTTCCCCAAATCCCCCAAATTTCCCCAGCAGCGGCTGCCTCTCCCCCACCCTCAGCTGATGCTGGAACTGCTGCTGATCATCCTCAAACTGCCACCAAAAACCCCCAAATTCTGACCCAAAAACCCCCAAATTTCGACCCAAAAACTCCCAAATTTCAACCCAAAAATCACCCAAATTTCACCAAAAAATCCCCAAATTTTTGAATCAACATCTCCAAATCTCAACCCCAAACCTCCAAATTAAGACCTAAACCCTGAAATTTTCATGCAAAAGCCCTGAAATTTCGACAAAAACCGCCCAAATTTTGACCCAAAAATCCCCAATTTTTTTCCAAAATCCCCAAATTTCACCAAAAAAACCCCAAATTTCGACCCAAAACCCCCAATTTTCCCAAAAACCCCCAAATTTCTGAAAAACCCCAAATTTCAACCCAAAACCCCAATTTTTTTCCCAAAAAAAACCCCCAAATTTTGACCTCAAAACCCCCAAATTTCACCCAAAAACCCCCAAATTTCACCGAAAAAAACCCCAAATTTCACCCTCGAAAACCCCAAATTTTTCCTAGAACACCCAAAATCCCAAATTTCCCCAGCAGTGACTGCTCTCCCCCACCCTCAGCTGATGCTGGAACTGCTGCTGATCATCCTCAAACTGCCACCAAAAACCCCAAATTTTTCCAAAAAACCCCAAATTCACTGAAAAACCCGAAATTTCGACCCAAAAATCTCCAAATTTCAACCCAAAAATCTCCAAATTTCAACCTAAAACCCCCTCAAATTTCAACCCAAAATCTCCAAATTTAAAGCCCCCAAATTTCACCTGAAAATCCCCAAATTTTCACCCAAAATCCCAAATTTTGTCCTAAATCCCAAAATTTTGGATCAAACCCCCAAATTTCCTCCCAAACCTGTCAAATTTTACATCTCCAAATTCCCACCAAAAATATTAAATTTTCACCTGAAAAAAAATCCATATTTCACCCAAAAACCCCTAAATTTCACCTGAAAATAACCCGATTTTTTTCCAAAAAACCCCCCAAATTTCACCGAAAAACCCCCAAATTTCACCGAAAAACCCCCAAATTTTTTCCTAGAACACCCCAAAAATCCCAAAATTTCCCCAGCAGCGGCTGCCTCTCCCCACCCTCAGCTGATGCTGGAACTGCTGCTGATCATCCTCAAACTGCCACCAAAAACCCCCAAATTCTGACCCAAAAACCCCCAAATTTCGACCCCAAAATACCCAATTTCAACCCAAAAAACACCCAAATTTCAACCCAAAAATCTCCAAATTTCAACCTAAAACCCCTCAAATTTCAACCCAAAAATCTCCAAATTTCGACCCAAAAACCTTCAAATTTCACCGAAAATCACCCAATTTTTCCCCAAAAAACACCCGAATTTCACCGAAAAATCCCTTAAATTTCACCAAAAAAACTCCAAAATTTCCCCCAAAAATCCCAATTTTCCCCAGCAGCGGCTGCCTCTCCCCCACCCTCAGCTGATGCTGGAACTGCTGCTGATCATCCTCAAACTGCCACCAAAAACCCCCAAATTTTTTCCAAAAAACCCCCAAATTTCACCGAAAAACCCCAAATTTCACCTGAAAATCCCCAAATTTTGACCCAAAAATCTCCAAATTTCAACCCAAAAAATCTCCAAATCTCAACTCAAAACCTCCAAACTCCAAAGTCCTGAAATTTCCATCAAAATTCCACCTAAAAACCCCAAATTTAGAAAAAGGAAACCTCCAAATTTCACCGAAAAACACCCAAATTTTGACCCAAAAATCACCAAATTTTTCCCAAAATTCCCAAATTTCACCAAAAAAACCCCCAAATTTCAACCCAAAACCCCCCAATTTTTTCCCAAAAAACCCCCGAATTTCACTGAAAAACCCCCAAATTTTGACCTAAAAACCCCAAAATTTCACTGAAAAACCCCAAATTTCACCCAAAAATCCCCAAATTTTGACCCAAAAATCACCTATTGTTTTCCCAAAATTCCCAAATTTCAACCCAAAAAAACCCCAAATTTCACCTGAAAATCCCCAAATTTTCACTCGAAAATCCCCAAATTTTGACCTAAAAACCCCAAAATTTCACCAAAAAAACCCCAAATTTCACCGAAAAACCCCCAATTTTTTTTCCCAAAACCCCCAAATTTTTTCCCAAATTTTCCCCAAAAATCCCAAATTTCCCCAGCAGCGGCTGCCTCTCCCCCACCCTCAGCTGATGCTGGAACTGCTGCTGATCATCCTCAAACTGCCACCAAAAACCCCCAAATTCTGACCCAAAAATCACCCAAATTTCACCGAAAAACCCCAAATTTCACCCGAAAATCCCCAAATTTTGACCCAAAAATCTCCAAATTTCAACCCAAAAAATCTCCAAATCTCAACTCAAAACCTCCAAACTCCAAAGTCCTGAAATTTCCATAAAAATGCTCAAATTTCCACCTAAAAACCCCCAAATTTTGACTCAAAAACCTCCAAATTTCACTGAAAAACACCCAAATTTTGACCCAAAAATCACAAAATTTTTCACAAAATTCCCAAATTTCACCGAAAAACCCCCAAATTTCAACCCAAAAACCCCCCAATTTTTTCCCAAAAACCTCCAAATTTCACTGAAAAAGCCCCAAATTTTGACCTAAAACCCCCAAAATTTCACTGAAAAACCCCAAATTTCACCCGAAAATCCCCAAATTTTGACCCAACAATCTCCAAATTTCAACCCAAAAATCTCCAAATTTCGACCCAAAACCCCCAAATTTCACTGAAAAACCCCCAAATTTTGACCTAAAACCCCCCAAAATTTCACTGAAAAACCCCCAAATTTCACCGAAAAACACCCAATTTTTTTCCCAAAACCCCCAAATTTTTTCCCAAATTCCCCCAAATCCCCCCCAAACCTCACCCAGCAGCGGCTGCCTCTCCCCCACCCTCAGCTGATGGTGGAACTGCTTGCTGATCATGCGGCGCCGCGCGTCGAACTCGTGCGCCGCCATGTAGGGGATCTCCAGCAGCATGGCCGCCACCAGGTACACGCACTCCAGCAGCTCCAGGTTCACGTGCATGTGGAACGGCACCTGCCGGCGCTTCTCCACCTTCTCCTGCTCCGCGTTCCGCTCCTGGAGGCTCCTCAGGAGCAGCCCCTGCCCCAGCAGCTCCTTGGCCCGGCCCGAGGATTGGATGTCCAGCAGGGCGTTGTGAGCGTCCTTGATGAGCCCCTGGCGGAAGGCGCAGATGCCCAGCTGGACCATGGTGCGGTTGTAGAGGATCTGGAATGGGACAGGTGTGAACAGGTGAGCTCAGGTGTGCACAGGTGAGGTCACCTGGACAGGTGACAGGGGGGCGTTGTGAGCGTCCTTGATGAGCCCCTGGCGGAAGGCGCAGATGCCCAGCTGGACCATGGTGCGGTTGTAGAGGATCTGGAATGGGACAGGTGTGCACAGGTGAGCTCAGGTGAGCTCAGGTGAGGTGTGGGACTGTAGGGGCAGATGCCCAGCTGGACCATGGTGCGGTTGTAGAGGATCTGGAATGGGACAGGTGTGAACAGGTGAGCTCAGGTGTGCACAGGTGAGGTGTGGGACTGTAGGGGCAGATGCCCAGCTGGACCATGGTGCGGTTGTAGAGGATCTGGAATGGGACAGGTGTGAACAGGTGAGGTCACCTGGACAGGTGTGAACAGGTGAGGTGTGGGACTGAAGGCGCAGATGCCCAGCTGGACCATGGTGCGGTTGTACAGGATCTGAAATGGGACAGGTGTGAACAGGTGAGCTCAGGTGTGCACAGGTGAGGTGTGGGACTGTAGGGGCAGATGCCCAGCTGGACCATGGTGCGGTTGTAGAGGATCTGGAATGGGACAGGTGTGTGATTTACCTGTGCAGGTGTGTGATTTACCTGCCCAGGTGTGCTCAGTTTATGTCCCCAGGTGTGTGATTCATGTGTCCAGGTGTGTGATTCACCTGTCCAGGTGCGCTCAGTTTATGTGTCCAGGTGTGTGATTCATGTGTCCAGGTGTGTGATTTGCCTGGGCAGGTGAGGGACAGGTGAGCTCAGGTGTGAACAGGTGAGCTCAGGTGTGCACAGGTGAGGTGTGGGACTGAAGGCGCAGATGCCCAGCTGGACCATGGTGCGGTTGTACAGGATCTGAAATGGGACAGGTGTGTGATTTACCTGTCCAGGTGTGCTCAGTTTATGTGTCCAGGTGTGTGATTTATGTGCTCAGATTCCCTGTCCAGGTGTGCTGAGATTCCCTGTCCAGGTGTGTGATTTGCCTGTCCAGGTGTGCTCAGTTTATGTGTCCAGGTGTGTGATTTATGTGCCCAGATTCCCTGTCCAGGTGTGTGATTTATGTGCTCAGATCACCTGCCCAGGTGTGTCGTTTACCTGTCCAGGTGTGCTCAGATCACCTGTCCAGGTGTGTGATTCACCTGTCCAGGTGTGCTCAGTTTATGTGTCCAGGTGTGTGATTCATGTGTCCAGGTGTGTGATTTGCCTGGGCAGGTGAGGGACAGGTGAGCTCAGGTGTGCACAGGTGAGCTCAGGTGAGGTGTGGGACTGTAGGGGCAGATGCCCAGCTGGACCATGGTGCGGTTGTACAGGATCTGAAATGGGACAGGTGTGAACAGGTGAGCTCAGGTGTGCACAGGTGAGGTGTGGGACTGTAGGCGCAGATGCCCAGCTGGACCATGGTGCGGTTGTACAGGATCTGGAATGGGACAGGTGTGTGATTTACCTGTGCAGGTGTGTGATTTACCTGTCCAGGTGCGCTCAGTTTATGTGCCCAGGTGTGTGATTTATGTGCTCAGATCACCTGTCCAGGTGTGTGATTCACCTGTCCAGGTGCGCTCAGTTTATGTGTCCAGGTGTGCTCAGATCCCCTGTCCAGGTGTGTGATTTACCTGTCCAGTGTTGCTCAGTTTATGTGTCCAGGTGTGTGATTTATGTGCTCAGATTCCCTGTCCAGGTGCGCTCAGTTTATGTGTCCAGGTGTGTGATTTACCTGTCCAGGTGCGCTCAGTTTATGTGTCCAGGTGTGTGATTTATGTGCTTAGATCCCCTGTCCAGGTGTGCTCAGATCACCTGTCCAGGTGTGTGATTTACCTGTCCAGGTGTGCTCAGTTTATGTGCCCAGGTGTGTGATTCATGTGCTCAGATTCCCTGCCCAGGTGTGTGATTCACCTGTCCAGGTGTGCTCAGATCCCCTGTCCAGGTGTGTGATTTACCTGTCCAGGTGTGCTCAGTTTATGTGTCCAGGTGTGCAATTTACCTGCCCAGGTGTGTATACATTTACCTGCACAGGTGTGTATATATTTAATTACCTGCCCAGGTGTGATTTACCTGCCCAGGTGTGATTTACCTGCCCAGGTGTGATTTACCTGCACAGGTGGGTCAGCGTGCTGTATATTATCCTGCAGGTGTGACATCAGCATCAGGTCCCTGGCTCGGTACCAGCGGCTGTGCAGGGCGTGGTGGTAAATGTGGCACAGGTGTGTATGTACCTGCCCAGGTGTGATTTACCTGCCCAGGTGTATCAGACTCACCTGCCCAGGTGTGATTTACCTGCCCAGGTGTACCAGACTCACCTGCACAGGTGGGTCAGCGTGCTGGATGTTATCCTGCAGGTGTGATTTCCCTGCCCAGGTGTGATTTACCTGCCCAGGTGTGATTTACCTGCACAGGTGTGATTTACCTGCCCAGGTGTGTGTGTATTTACCTGCACAGGTGGGTCAGCGTGCTGGATGTTGTCCTGCAGGTGTGACATCAGCATCAGGTCCCTGGCTCGGTACCAGCGGCTGTGCAGGGCGTGGTGGTAAATGTGGCACAGGTGTGTGTGTATGTACCTGCCCAGGTGTGATTTACCTGCCCAGGTGTGATTTACCTGCCCAGGTGTACCAGACTCACCTGCACAGGTGGGTCAGCGTGCTGGATGTTGTCCTGCAGGTGTGTGTGTATGGATTTACCTGCCCAGGTGTGTCAGACTCACCTGCACAGGTGGGTCAGCGTGCTGGATGTTGTCCTGCAGGTGTGTGTGTATGGATTTACCTGCCCAGGTGTGTGTGTATTTACCTGCACAGGTGGGTCAGCGTGCTGTATATTATCCTGCACGTGTGTGTGTATGGATTTACCTGCCCAGGTGTGATTTACCTGCCCAGGTGTACCAGACTCACCTGCACAGGTGGGTCAGCGTGCTGGATGTTGTCCTGCAGGTGTGTGTGTATGGATTTACCTGCCCAGGTGTGATTTACCTGCACAGGTGGGTCAGCGTGCTGGATGTTGTCCTGCAGGTGTGACATCAGCATCAGGTCCCTGGCTCGGTACCAGCGGCTGTGCAGGGCGTGGTGGTAAATGTGGCACAGGTGTGTGTGTATGTACCTGCCCAGGTGTGATTTACCTGCCCAGGTGTGATTTACCTGCACAGGTGTGTCAGACTCACCTGCACAGGTGGGTCAGCGTGCTGGATGTTGTCCTGCAGGTGTGACATCAGCATGAGGTCCCTGGCTCGGTACCAGCGGCTGTGCAGGGCGTGGTGGTAAATGTGGCACAGGATGGCGCAGGTGCGGATCCGGTCCGTGCGGTCCTTGGCATACACGAACCTGGGCACAGGTGAGACATGGACAGGTGAGACACACCTGGGCACAGGTGAGGGAAAATTAAAAAAAAATCCTGAAAAAATTCCAGAAAAAATTGCCAAAAAAATCCCCAAAAATTCCCCCCAAAATCCCCGCGTTTTAGGGATAGGTGAGACACACCTGGGACAGGTGAGACACAGGTGAGACACACCTGGGACAGGTGAGGGAAAATTTAAAAAAAAAATCCTAAAAAAATCCTGAAAAAAATCCAGAAAAAAATCCCCAAAAAAATCACCCAAATACAAAAAAAATTCCCAAAAAAATTCCCCAAAAAATCCCCATGTTTTAGGGACAGGTGAGACACACCTGGGACAGGTGAGACACAGGTGAGACACACCTGGGACAGGTGAGGGAAAATTTAAAAAAAAATCCTAAAAAAATCCTGAAATAATCCCCCCAAAAATCCTGAAAAAATCCTGAAAAAATTGCCCCAAAAAATTCCCCAAAAAATCCCCCCAGAAATCCCCGTGTTTTAGGGATAGGTGAGACACACCTGGGACAGGTGAGACACAGGTGAGACACACCTGGGACAGGTGAGGGAAAATACAAAAAAAACATCCTAAAAAAATCCTGAAAAAATTCCAGAAAAAAATCCCCAAAAAAATCACCCAAATACAAAAAAAATTCCCCAAAAAATTCCCCAAAAAATCCCCATGTTTTAGGGATAGGTGAGACACACCTGGGACAGGTGAGACACAGGTGAGACACACCTGGGACAGGTGAGGGAAAATACAAAAAAATTCCCCAAAAAAATCCCCAAAAAATCCTGAAAAAATTCCAGAAAAAATTGCCCAAAAACCAAAAAAATTCCCAAAAATTTCACAAAAATTCCCCCAAAAAATCCCCAAAATTTGCCAAAAAAATCCCAAAAATTCCCCCAAAAATTCCCAAACAACCCGCACGTTTCAGGGACAGGTGAGACACACCTGGGACAGGTGAGGGAAAATTTAAAAAAAAAAAATTAAAAAAAAATCCCATCCAGGTGTGCCCAGGTGTGTCCTGACCCCACCCAGGTGTGTCTGGATCCCATCCAGGTGTGTCCTTGTCCCCATCCAGCTGTGCCCAGGTGACCCAGCTGTGCCCCTCCCCCACCCTGACCCCATCCAGGTGTGCCCAGGTGTCCCCGAACCCCATCCAGCTGTGCCCCTCCCCCACCCTGACCCCATCCAGCTGTGCCCCTCCCCCACCCTGACCCCACCCAGGTGTATCCTGACCCCACCCAGGTGTGCCCAGCCGTGCCCCTCCCCCACCCTGACCCCACCCAGCCGCGCCCCTCCCCCACTCACCTGCACAGCCTCTCCATCAGCGCCTCCGAATCTTCCTCCTCCTCCTCCTCCTCCTCCTCCAGCTCCTCCTTCCCTTTCTCCTCCTCCTTCCCCTTCTCCTCCTCCTCCATCTTCTCCTCCACCCCCACTTCCGGCTCAGGCCCCGCCCCTTTGGCCTCTCCACCCTCCTCAAGCCCCGCCCCCTTCGCCATTTTCTCCGCGCTGGCCACGCCCCTTTTGGGGATTTCACCCTCCTCAAGCCCCGCCCCTTGCTGACCACGCCCCTTTTCTCCTCCTCAAGCCCCGCCCCCTTCGCCATTTTCTCCGCGCTGGCCACGCCCCTTTTGGGGATTTCACCCTCAAGCTCCGCCCCTTTTGTGGCCACGCCCCTTTTCTCCTCCTCAGGCCCCGCCCCCTTGGTGGCCCCGCCCCTTTCCGGGCTCCGTAGTCGAACTTGTAGTAGGTGTGCAGGACCCTGCGCAGGTAGACCCGGCACAGCTCCTCGGGGGAGCCCTTGCCCTGCAGGTACCGCTGCAGCCGCGCGATGATGCGGCACACGCGCGACTCGTCCTTCAGGTGCTCCACGTACTCTGGGGAAAAAAAAAAAAAATAAACACACCTGGGTTACCTGGGGAATGCACCTGAGGTGATCAAATAAAATAAAATAAAATAAAATAAAATATAAATAAAAAAAAATAAAGAAAAAAAAATAAAAAAACCACACCTGGGTTACCTGGGGAATGCACCTGAGGTGATCAAATTAAAATCAAATCAAATCAAATCAAATCAAATCAAATAAAAAAATCCCCGTGAAAATGCGCCCAGGTGAGCCCCAGGTGGGCAAAAAAAAACCACACCTGGGTTACCTGGGGAACGCACCTGAGGTGATCAAACAAAATAAAATATAATAAAATATAATAAAAAAAAAAAAATAAAAAAAACCACACCTGGGTTACCTGGGGAACGCACCTGAGGTGATAAAATAAAATAAAATAAAATAAAATAAAATAAAATAAAATAAAATAAAATAAAATAAAATAAAATAAAAAATCCCGTGAAAATGCACCCAGGTGGGCCCCAGGTGGGCACAGCCGAGACTCGGCCTTCAGGTGCTCCACGGGCTCTGGGGCAAAAAAAAAAACCACACCTGGGTTACCTGGGGAACGCACCTGAGGTGATCAAATAAAATAAAATAAAATAAAATGAAATAAAATAAATTAAAATAAAATAAAATAAAATAAAATACAATAAAATAAAATAAAATAAAATAAAATAAAATAAAATAAAGAAATCCCCGTGAAAATGCGCCCAGGTGAGCCCCAGGTGGGCAAAAAAAAACCCCACACCTGGGTTACC
>JAREIS010000712.1:0-5000 GCA_030060385.1 Muscicapa striata striata | reverse complement strand
AATAAAATAAAATGAAAAAATCCCCGTGAAAATGCGCCCAGGTGAGCCCCAGGTGGGCACACCTGAGACTCGGCCTTCAGGTGCTCCACGTACTCTGGGGCAAAAAAAAAAAAACCACACCTGGGTTACCTGGGGAATGCACCTGAGGTGATGAAATTAAAATAAAATCAAATCAAATAAAAAAATCCCCGTGAAAATGCGCCCAGGTGAGCCCCAATTTTTTCCCATTTTCCCCCAAATCTTTATCCCATTTTTATCCCAATTTTACCCAATTTTTTCCAATTGTTTCCCCATTTTTTTTAAATTTCCCCCATTTTTTCCCAAATTTTCCCCAATTTTTTCCAAATTTTTCACAATTTTCTCTATTTTTTTTCCCAATTTTCCCCCAATTTCCCCCAATTTCCCCCCAATTTCTCTATTTTTTTCCCAATTTTTTCCCAATTTTCTCTATTTTTTTCCCCAATTTCCCCCCAATTTTTTCCCAAATTTTCTCCAATTTTTCCCAATCTTCCCCCAATTTTTTCCCAATTTTCCTCCAATTTTTCCCAATTTCCCCCAATTTTTTCCCAAATTTTCCTTAATTTTTCCCCAATTTTCCCCCAATTTTTTCCCAATTTTCCTCCAATTTTTCCCAATTTCCCCCAATTTTTTCCCAAATTTTCTCCCAATTTTTCCCAAATTTTCCTTAATTTTTCCCCAATTTTCACCCAATTTTTTCCCAATTTTCCCCCAAATTTTCCCAAATTTTCTCCAATTTTTCCCAAATTTTCCCCCAATTTTTTCCCAATTTTCCCCCAATTTTTCCCAATTTTCCCCCAAATTTTCCTAAATTTTCTCCAATTTTTCCCAATTTTCCCCCCAATTTTTTCCCAAATTTTCTCCAATTTTTCCCAATTTCCCCCAATTTTTCCCAAATTTTTTCCCAATTTTTCCCAAATTTTCCCCAATTTTTCCCCAATTTTCACCCAATTTTTTCCCAATTTCCCCCCAATTTTTCCCCAATTTTCACCCAATTTTTTCCCAATTTTTTCCCAATTTTCCCCCAAATTTTCCCAAATTTTCTCCAATTTTTCCCAAATTTTCCCCAAATTTTTTCCCAATTTCCCCAATTTTTCCCAATTTTCCCCAATTTTTCCCAATTTTTCCCCCAATTTTCCCCAATTTCCCCCCAATTTTTCCCCAATTTCCCCCAATTCTTCCCCATTTTCCCACCCTGGGAATGCGGGTCCGTGTTCTGCATGATCTTGGTGAACTCCTCGTCCATTCTCTCCACCAGGGTCAGGACACAGCCACGGACAC
Source organism: Muscicapa striata striata (assembly GCA_030060385.1). NCBI lineage: Eukaryota > Metazoa > Chordata > Aves > Passeriformes > Muscicapidae > Muscicapa > Muscicapa striata. The sequence continues at coordinate 3,701 of JAREIS010000712.1, read as the reverse complement.
GGAACGGCTGAGGGACCCAAAAACATCCCATAATTATCCCAAAATCAGCCCAAAATTATCCCAAAAATATCCCAAAATTATCCCAAAAATATCCCAAAATTATCCCAAAAATATCCCAAATTTATCCCAAAAATATCCCAAAATTATCCCACTAAAATTATCCCAAATTACCCAAAATCCTAAAAATATCCCAAATTTTTTTTTTTTTTTCCCCCCCCCCCCCAAATTATCCAAAATTATCCCAAAAATATCCCAAAATTATCCCAAAAATATCCCAAAATCAGCCCAAATTTATCCGAAATTTATCCGAAAATCAGCCCAAAATTATCCCCAAAAATATCCCAAAATTATCCCAAAATCAGCCCAAAAATATCCCAAAATTATCCCAATTTTATCCCAAAAATATCCCAAAATTCATCCCAAAATTATCCCAAAAATCCCCCAAAATCTGCCCAAAACCCCCAAAACGACCCCAAAAACGCCCCAAAAAATTCCCAAAAATTCCCAAAATCCCCAAAAATTCCCAAAATTCCCAAATTTTCCCAAAATCCCCAAAACCCCAAAAACAATCCCAAAAATCACCTTAAAACCCCCAAAAATCACCTTAACATCCCCAAAACGACTCCCAAAATTCCTGCAAAATCCCCAAAATCCCCAAAATTCCTGTAATTCAAATTTTCCTAAAATCCCCAAACCCCAAAAACAATCCCTAAAATCACCTAAACCCCCAAAATCACCTTAAAATCCCCAAAACGACCCCTAAAAATTCCCCAAAAATTCCCCAAAAATCCCCAAAAATTCCCAAAATTCCCCAAAAAATCCCAAAAAATCACCAAAAAATTCCCCAAATTCCCAAATTTTCCCAATATCCCCCAAAAACAATCCCAAAAATCACCTCAAAACCCCCAAAAATCACCTTTTAAAATCCCCAAAACGAAAAAAATTCCCAAAATTCCCAAAAATTCCCAAATTTTCCCAAAAAATCCACAAAATTCCTAATCCCCAAAACTAAAAGCAATCCCAAGAAATCACCTTAAACCCAAAAATCATATTAAAGCCCCAAAATCCTTAAAATCCCAAACATTAAAAAATTCCCAAAAATTCACAAAAATTAAAAAAATTACAAAAATTCCCCCAAATTTTCCCAAAATTCCCAAATTTCCCCCAGAACCTCAAAAATAATCCCAAAAATCACCTTAAAACCCCCCAAAAATCACCTTAAAACCCCCAAAAATCACCTTAAAATCCCCAAAGCGACCCCAAAAATTCCCAAAATTCCCAAAAAAATTCCCAAATTTTTAATTTTAAAATTTAAATTTACAGAACCTCAAAAATAATCCCAAAAATCATATCAAACCCAAAATCACCTTAAAACCCCCCAAAAATCACCTTAAAACCCCCAAAAATCACCTTAAAATCCCCAAAACCACCCCAAAAAATTCCCAAAAAATTCCCAAAAATTCCCAAAAAATTCCCAAATTTCCCCAAAATTCCCAAATTCCCCCAACTTCGGTTCCCCAACCGCTCCAGGGCCAGGTTCTCCCACAATCCAGGACATTGGGCCAAGCAGCTCGCAGTGCTGGATGAGCCAGGCAGCTTCTGCCACCTCAGGCTGCAGGAAACACTAATAGCTCACTATGTAAAAAATCTAAATAGCAAATTTTGAAATAACCCTAAAAACATCCCATAATAATCACAAATAACCACAAAAATAATTTAATTAAAATTATAAAAATTCCCAATAAAATCCCATTAAAAAATAAATTAAAATTCCCATTAAAATTCCCATTAAAATCCCATTTTTGGGGCATTTTCTGCCACAGTTCGAGGTGGAAATAACCCCAGAAACATCCCATAATAATCACGGAATTTAGTATAAAAATAATTCAATTGAAATCATAAAAATTCCAAAAAAAATCCCCAAAAAATTCCCATTAAACATAAAAAAATTCCTATTAAAATCCCATTAAAAATAAAAAAAATCCTCATTAAAATCCCATTTTTGGGGCATTTTCTGCCACAGCTCAGGATGAAAAAAACATCCCATAATAGTCACAGAATTGATAATAAAAATAATTAAATTGAAAAAATTAAAGAAAAAAAAAAACATAAAAATCCCATTTAAAATAAAAAAAAAAATCCTCAATAAAATCCCATTTTTGGGGCGTTTTCTGCCCCAATTCAGGCTGGAAAAAAACATCCCATAATAGTCACAGAATTGATAATAAAAATAATTAAATTGATATCACAAAAATTCCCATTGAAATCCCAAAAAAAAATCATTAAAATCCCATTAAAAATAAAAAATCCTCATTAAAATCCCTTGGCTGTGTCCTATTTTTGGGGCGTTCTCCCCAGTTCGGGATGGAAAAAACCCCAGAAACATCCCATAATAGTCACGAATTTATAATAAAAATAATTAGATTTAAATCATAAATTAAACAAAACCTTAAAAAAAAATTCCCATAAATTCCAAATTAAATTCCCAAAATCCATAAATTCCCATAAATTCCCCAAATTAAATCCCTTTAAAATTCATTAAATTCCCATTAAATTCTTAAAATCCATTAAATCCCATTAAATTCTCAAAAATCTCATTAAATTCCCATAAAATCCCATTAATCAATCCCATTAAATTCCCAATAATCCCAATAAATTCTATAAATTCCAAACTAAATTTAAAATTCCCAATTAATTCCCATAAATTTATTCTCAATTTCCCCAATTTTTATTTTCCTAATTTTCCCTAAATTTTCCCAATTTTTCAATCTTTCTTCAATTTTATTCTCATTCACCTTCTATCCCATTTCCCAGTTTTTCCCTATTTTATTCCCATTTAATCCCAATTTTCACCCATTATTCCTAATTTTCACCATATTTTTCCCTAATTTTCCCAATTTTTCCCTAATTTTTCTCCAAATTTTTTCTCAATTTAATTTTCACCCAATTTTCCCCCAATTTTCCCCCAGTTTTCCTCAATTTTCTCCCAATTTTTTCCAATTTTTTTTCAACTTTTCCTCAACTTTTTTTTTTCCATTCCCACCCTTCTATTCCCTTTTTCCCCCATTTTTTCCCCATTTTATTCCCATTTTAATCCCAATTTTCACCCACTTTTCACCCAATTTTTTCCCAATTTTCCCCAATTTTTCCCAATTTTCCCCAATTTTTCCCCAATTTTTCCCAATTTTCCCCAATTTTCCCCAATTTTTTTAACTTTTCCTAATTTTTTTTCCCTTTTTCACCCTTTTATTCCCATTTTCGCCCAGTTTTTCCCCATTTTATTCCCATTTTAATCCCATTTTCACCCACTTTTCACCCAATTTTTTCCCAATTTTCCCCCAATTTTTCCCCAATTTTTCCCAATTTTCCCCAATTTTCCCCAATTTTTTTTTAACTTTTCCTAATTTTTTTTCCCCTTTTTCCCCCATTTTTACCTTCATGTAAGCAGCCAAATTTGGGTTATAATCATGCAATAAAAACCCCCAAAAAATCCAAATAAATTCCAATTTTCCCCCAATTTTTTCTCAATTTTTTCTCAATTTTTCCCCAACTCCCCCAGAATTTTTTTTCCCATTTTCCCCCTTTTATTCCCTTTTTCCCCCAGTTTTTCCCCATTTTATTCCCATTTTAATCCCATTTTTTAACCACTTTACACCCAATTTTTCCCAATTTTCTCTAAATTTTCCCAATTTTCCCCAATT
>JAREIS010000711.1:0-57369 GCA_030060385.1 Muscicapa striata striata | reverse complement strand
CCTCAACATGTTCCCAAGGCCCTTCAGAGATATTTTGGATCATCCCCTTTGCCGGGAGCCCTTCCTGGCTTTCCTTTTTCCTCCATGGGTGCCCTGCCATGTTTAGTCCCTGAAGATCCACTGCACTCACTGATGAGATTTTCAGAGCTCTCTGGCTGCCGACTCTTCCCAGCCCCTGATGTGTCCCTCATCTGTCTCCTGGTCACCCGGGTCCCTAACCATGCTCGGTGCTGCCGCCCCCCAAGGAGCCGATCACCCAAACTGGGTGAGGCACCTTCAGCTCCACCTCGCTGCCCGCCCCGGACGGGGAATTCCCGGCCGAGCCCAAGGTGTGTGGAAACCTTCATCACCAGAGGATTCTGTGCATGAGAAGACAGAGGAGTCCTGTGAAAGTAATTTCATTGACAGAAGAAGGGGCAGAGGCCATGGCCATTTGCCATGGGTCCTGCAGTTGCCAAGGCTGGGCCCCCTGCCAGCTGCCGGGGCGGAGCGGCTGCAGTGGGGACCGAAAGTGCGGGCGGGAGCGGCCGAGAGCCCAGCGCTGCCCCAGCCTGAGCTGCCCCAGCTCCATCCCTGCTCCTGCGCTGGGATGCTGTGGGTTTGGGGGAAGAGGAGCCGCAGGGGGGTGCTGGGCCTGGGGGCAGCAGGAGAAGGAAGGAGAAGCAGGGTTGAGAACAAATGGTCAAATGCTGCACCTGAAGATAAGGGGTGGGATTGTGAGGAGGAGGAGGAATAGTAGGAGGAAGAAGAAAGTGAGGAAGAACAGGACACAGGCGGAGGAGCAGAAACTGGGACGCAGTGCAAGGTTTCCCCAGCCCTCCCTGTATCTCCAGACTCCTACCAGCCTTCCCAGAGTTGCTGCCTCCCACTGGGCACGGGGCGATGACGGGAGGAGGATCAAACACTCACACGGATGAATTTTGGTGTTTCTGAGCTTTATTGGGCTACATGTTGGCGTTTGGTTTTATTTGTTGGGCGTGCATCTTTATATTTTGAGGGGGTTTTTTGGCTCAGTTTTGCTCTTCGGTGTTTGATTTGTGTACTGATGTTTAAGAACTTGATCTGCATCTTGATGTTTTGATGGTTCTAACAGACACAAGATGCCAATGACTTCCTGAGATGCAACTTGGGCAAGGAGGAACTCCCAGCCCAAGGCATTTTCTTCTTGTTTTTCCTAAACCAGGATTTTTCATTCCCAAGGCATTGGTGGATGGAGAAGGAGGAAAGCCCCAGAGATCCCCAGAGGAGGGGCTGCAAAAACCCAGCCCCAGGGAGCTGCGAGGAAGAAAGACCTCCCTGAGCCAGGAAGGCGGCTGGAGATGCAGGCAGGAGCTCAGAGCTGGTGGAGAAGCCCTGCTGGAGGGGAGAAGCCCACAAATGCTTGGAATGTGGGAAAAATTTCATTTCAAGCTCCAAGTTGATCCGGCACCAGAGGATCCGCACACTGGGGAACGCAAGGCCCTATGAGTGTGGGGGAATGTGGAAGGGATTCAGAGAGAGCTGCACCTGATGCGGCACCAGAAGATCCATACTGGGGAAAAGCCCTATGGATGTGGGAAATGGGAAAGAGCTTCAGCACCTCTCCAATCTGTTACGACACCAGGTGATCCACACAGGGAACGCCCTACACCTGCTTGGAATGTAGGATGAGCTTTGGGCACAGCTCCAACCTGAGAGCACACAGTGCATCCACACTGGGAGAGGCCTACAAATGTCCTGAGTGTGAAGAGGTTTCAGAGAAGCACCCATCTCCTCAACATGAGCGGATTCACAAGAGGAGAGGCCCTTCCGCTGCCCTGACTGCGGGAAGGATTCAAGCACAACTCCCCTCACCCACCGGCGCATCCACACTGGGGAGAGGCCCTACGAGTGTCATGAGTGTGGGAAGAGCTTCTCAGACAGCTCAACTTGACCGACACCAACGGAGGCACCACTAAGGGAAGCCCTGTGAGTGCCCCGAGTGTGGAAGAGCTTCTGCTCTGCTCAGCTCCATCCCCATGGGAGGATCGGTGTTGGATGACCCCAGTGACCCTGCTAGGCAGAGCCCTGTGATCCCTGTATGGGTGGGGAAGGGTTGTAGAGATTTCTCTCCCTTCTCCTTGTCCTGCTTGGTTGAGTTGGTAATAAATTCCGTCCCTGTGCCCAGGCTGGGTCTGTTCCCGTCGGTGCTCGGGCGGGATCTCTCCTGTTCCTCTCTCCACTCCGGCCTCTCCTCAGCCAATCAGACAATGCGATGAAGAAGATTCAGCCAATCAGAGAGCAGCTCTGATGACTCACCGGTTGCTGGGCAGACCCGCAGCACCCAGTGTTCCCCACCTGGACCCCGCCTCCCCGCCCAAGCACGATCCCCGGGTCCCCCAAGTCCTCCCAGTCCCGCCCACAATAGACGGACTGGGCAACTGGAAGCTTTACTGGGATGACTGGGAGCAGCCAGGCGGGGGCAGAGTGGGGCTGGGGATCACACTCCCCAAAATCAGCACAGGGGCAGAGGAGGGTCTGGTGGTGAGGCACGGGAGGCTGCAGCCGCTGACTTCAGGAGTTCTGGGCAGAGGAAGTGGTGACACAAGGAGGGCCCCAGGGGAGCCACACTGACCCTCCCTTCGCTCAGGTAGAACGAGCCTCCAGGCCAGGAAGAGAAGCCCAACACGGACCTCCCGATTCTCATCAGCACCTTGCTGGGCAGTGTCTAGCGCATCTCTGGGATTCCACAGGCGAGGACTCCAAACCTTCCAGCAACACCCAAGCCTCCAAGCACCCTCCCATTCACCCCAGCCCACACAGGAGCCCCCAAAACTTACTCCTCCCAGTCTTTCCCAGCCTCCCCCAGGGACCCCCAAACCCTCCCCAGTCCTTCCCAGCACCAGTCCAACCTCATTCTAACTTTCCTCTCTTCCAATCCCTGATCTTTTCCATCCCTCCAGGCTCTCAAATCCCTCCCAGTTAACCCAGCACTCCCAAACTCCCCAGTGGCTACCACATGCCCTGAGAGCTTCCTGCTGGCCCTGGAACCACCTCAGCTGGATCTGGGCAGGGTAGAAATCCATCACAGAGCAGGCAGCCAAGACAGCAGGGCTGGTGCTCGCAGCCAGCTTGGCCGCATCCCATCCCATCCCATCCCATCCCATCCCATCCCATCCCATCCCATCCCATCCCATCCCATCCCATCCCATCCCATCCCATCCCATCCCATCCCATCCCATCCCTGTGGACATGCCCACGCACAGGACAGAACAGTGCCCAGGGCTGCCCCCAGTGGCCGTGCTCTGTTCCCTGTCCATCCAGGGCTGTCCCTGCCTGGCAGCGCAGGGCTGGGCTCGTTCTCCGGCCTCCCCGCGCCCTCAGCTCTGGCTGCGCTCGCTCCGTGCCCGATGCAGGGAAGGACCGGGCACAGGAGCAGGGCCCCGCCGTGGCCGCTCCCGCAGAGCTGTGCAGGTCCCTGCGGCTATCCCCGCCTGGGCCGGGGCTGCTGTCCCTGCTGGGCCCAGCGCCGCGCCTGGAGCACTCCATGGAGCGTCCCCTCCCTGCCCGCCCCTCCTGCTGCTGCAGCTGCTGCGGAGGTTCCTGCGCGTTGGGCGCAGAAAGAGCACGGCCACAGCGACCCAGGGCACAGCCCAGCCCGACTGCAGGCCGAGCGAGCTGCAGGCAGAGCCTGGTGCCAGCACAGCGTCCTCTGCACGCGCAGCAAACTCTGCCAGGGCAGCGGCTGAGGGCAGGGCGAAGGCTGGCACGGCCTGGGCTGAGGGCATGGCCAGCACAAACAGCCTCACACGGGCATCTCAAACACTGACCCCACACCCACTGGGACTGCCATTCCTGCTCCCCGCTCTGGATTTGTCCCAGCAGCAGCTCAGCACCCTGGGGCCAGGGCTGAAGGCCTCCCACCATCGTGTGGCCCCTCAAGCCACATCCACTGTGCCCCCTCAGCCCTTGAGGCCAGCACAGTGTGGGGGGAAGGCAAGAGCTTCTTGGGGGCAGCTGGGGAAGTCGCTCCCGTGGGCAGCACTCCAAGTCCTCCCCGTGCCCCCTCCAGGTGCCAGTCATGGTGAGGGACATTCACCAGGGCTCTGTCACCCAGCCCCACTCAGCTGCAGGACTGTGACAAGAAGCTGGTGGCTCTGGAGCACAGGCAGGTCTGGGACACCCTGCTCTGTGCCAACACCCAGCTCTGTGCAGTGGGGCTGCTGGCCAGGTGAGACCCCCTTCCCCGTGCTGCCAGCATTGGTGCCCTGTGCCCAGAGTGTCCCACACAGTCCCCGTGGTTGTGGCCAGAGGGCCTTGGCACCAAGGGACGGCCGAGCAGACTGGAAAAGGCTGGGAGAGGAGGGTGCCCAGGAGCAGCCGCCTCCCCAAGGGCCCACGTCCCCTGGCAGGGTGCTGGGCACAGATCACACCTCTGTGAGTCAATCCTGGCAGAGGTTTGCCCACCCGGCTCAGGGCCCTGGTGCCTTTCTCCCCTGCCAGGGAGATGCGCCATGGCTCGAGCCCCTTGTGTTCTGGCATCGCCACGCACCTGCTCAGCTGCTCATCGGGGGCAGCCGTGCTGGGATCTGCCGGCCCTGGTGTTCCTGGTGGAGCTGAGCCTGAGGGCCAGCGCTGCCTGGCTGAGCTGCCTCCCAGCTCTCTGCCCTCTGGGAGCCGCAGCCGCCCGGCACGGTGCGCGCCCGGTGCTGCTGCTGGGCCCGGCCCCGGGCGGTTCTGCGCTCCTGCCGGCCGGGTCCCTGTCACTGCCCTGTGCCTTTCAGGCCCTGCAGTGTCTGCATTGAGCAAACACGGGCACAGCGCCCTGTGGGTCATGTCCAGGCAGCTGCTGAGCGAGAGCAGGGACAGGCTGTGCCTGGAGCTCAGAGGCCTCGTGGTGCTCAGCAAGGAGCCCTCGCTGGTGAGAAGGGGGCAGTGGCTGAAGCTGAGCTGGCAGCGTGGGGCTGGGGAACGCAGCCCCTTGGGCTTGCCTGGGATTCAGCAGCTGAGGCAGCTGCTCCCAGCTCTCCTGCCTCCCGCTTCAGCTGCCCCAGTGCCTCGGCACAGGCCTCTGGCCTCTGGGCCCTGAGGCAGCTGGGTGGGGTTGCAGGGCCAGGGCCCTGTTGGTGCTGCAGCCCTCCAGGGCTTCACAGCACAGCCTTGTGCTGCACACAGAGCGGAGGAATACGCAGCCTGTACCAACACCTGGTGGAGCAGCTGGCTGATCCAGATGGAGAGATGGTTGGGATGACCCTCTCTGTGCTCGCCCATATGCTCCAGGAGAAAGACCTCAAGATACCCAGCGCCACCACCCCGAAGCTGGCTGAGCCACTCCTGCCACACTTTGAGAACGTAAGGCTCTGTGCCCACGGGCACTGGACACTGCCCAGAAACTCTGTGCCCTGGGCAGTTTTGGGCCTTTGCCCCGCTGGGCCTGGACTAGTCCATGCTAAGCTCTTCTCCTTTCCTCCAGTACAACAGCCATGTGCAGCTGCTCTCCATCCAGCTCTTCTGCAGGTGATGGAGCTGGTAGTGGAAGAGGGGAAAAAGGCTCTCAGGAGAACCGTGAGCCAGAGCCTGCTCCCACTCTTGTTGCACTGGGACAACGAGAACCAGCACATGGCGAAGGTGAGGTTTTGTGCCGTGCTGCTGCATCCTGGCAGGGGCTTGGCTGCCTCCTGCCCTGGCGCCTCGCGGGCTCAGCCTCGCCCTGGCCTTGGCACAGGGACGCGGGTCCCGAGCCCCGGGCTCTGGTAAACCATTAACTTGGGCAATAACAGAACACAGTATTAACAAGAAGCACACTGCAACACCTGTCTATGCAAGCTGAGGATCCATGTGGTTAGGAGGGAGGGAAGAACCGTTTTTGGAGGGGTTTCCACCTCACTGTCTCCAGAATCTTGGTCTTTGCCCCAGTTCATCAGCATTTGGCTGTGCAAGACACTCTTGGGCAACAGAAAATCAAAATCCTGGAATCACTGAGATTGGCTGTAGTAGTTTTAGTCTATGAATTTGAAGTTTTTTTTGTTTTGAGACAGAGGAGGAAGACAAAAAACAGGTTTAACTTTAAATGGTATAAAGAGAAATTTTATTACTAGAAACTATAAGAGAAAAAACGTAGAATAAAACTTACATTACTTTTTGAATACGAAAAATGTACAAAAAAAACCTTAGTTTTAAAACAGTTTTTTACTAATTTACTTGAAAGACGAGACTTTTTTCAGTCTATGAGGATATCTTTCCAAGCAAGTTTTCTTTTGGTTTTGATATTACAGAGATTAGCTGCCCGGGAGAATGGAAATCTGATTACTATCTAAAAACCCTTTTCACAAACTAACGGTTTTCCTCATAACTCTTACTGAGGACGATATTAAATTATGAGGCACGCTTTATGGATTATATCAGTTTGAAGAGAAACATATGAGAACACAGGGTTTTTTTCTTTTTCTTTTTTCGGGGAGAAACAGCTGTGGCATTTTTATTATTTAAACTTAGGGGATTACAGCAATTTTAACATTTGTTTACTTTAATATTAATGCAGAGCACGAAGCTCTTCCCACACTTGGGGCACTCACAGGGCTTCCCTTAGTGGTGTCTCCGTTGGTGTTGGGTCAAGGTTGAGCTGTGTGAGAAGCTCTTCCCACACTCAGGACACTTCTAGGGCCTCTCCCCAGTGTGGATGCGCCGGTGGGCAGTGAGATGGGAGTTTTGCTTGAATCCCTTCCCACAGTCAGGGCAGCGGAAGGGCCTCTCCTCTGTGTGAATCCGCTCATGGAGGAGGAGATTGGAGCTGGTCTGAAACCTCTTCCCACACACAGGACACCTGTAGGGCCTCTCCCCAGTGTGGATGCGCTGATGGACTCTCAGGTGGGAGCTGTGCCCAAAGCTCTTCCCACATTCCAAGCAGGTGTAGGGCCGCTCCCGTGTGTGGACCACCTGGTGCTGCAATAGGGCATGGCTGTCTCTGAAGCTCTTCCCACATTTCCCACACTCGTAGTGCTTTTGCCCAGTGTGGACCACCTGGTGTCGATTTAGTTGGCCCTTCTGTCTGAAGCTCTTCCCACATTCTCCACACTCATAGGGCCGTTCCCCAGTGTGGATCCTCTGGTGCTCGATCAGATAGGACCTCCGGCTGAAACCCTTCCCACATTCCAAGCACTTGTGGGGCTTCTCCCCTCCATGAGGCTTCTCCACCAGCTCTGAGCTCTGCCTGCATCTCCGGCCGCCTTCCCGGCTCAGGGAGGGTCTTTCCTCCTCGCAGCTCCCTGGGCTGGGTTTGCAGCCCCTCCTCCTGAGGGATCTCTGGGGCTTTTCCTCCTGCTCCATCTGTCAATGCCTAGGGAATGAAAAATCCTGGTTTGGGAAGAAAAACAAGAGGAGAGGGCCTTGGGCTGGGGGTTCCTCCTTGCCCAAGCGCAACTCAGGAAGACACTGTGTGTATAAGAACATCCAAAACATCAAGATTCAGCCCCAAAGTCCTCCAAACATCATAACACAGATGAAAAACCCACCAAACAGCAAGATTTGGCCAAAACCCCCTCCAAAATAGAAAGATTCAGCCCCTGCAAAAAACAAAAACACCAACATTTAGCCCAATAAAGCTCACAAACACCAAGATTCACCCCTGTGAAAATCATGGATCCCCTCTCCAGTCACCTGCTGCATGTGATGGGGACAATGTTCCTGGGGCTGGGGAGAGGCTGCAGATACAGGGAGGGCTGGAACCTTGTGCTCCTTCCTGTTTCTGCTCCTCCTTGTCCTGTGTCCCTACTCTTCCTCACATTCCTCTTCCTCCTACTAGTCCTCCTTCTCCTGTACAATCCCAACTTTTCCTCCCACGTGCATTGTTTGACCATTTGCATTGGAATTTTTTGTGTATATACGTGGGTGACTCCAAGTAATGGCAAAATTTCAGTATGGGGTTTTCAATGTTTCCCTTTAGGATGGATTTTGCAAAGCTGGGAGAGCTTTAAAGGTGACACTCTAACAGATAAAATGTTAATAGAATATTGTTAGTAAGAAAAAAAAAAAAAAAAAGCAGATTGTGGGGGGTCCACATATGAGTCATCCAATGGCTGCTCTGGAAGAGAAGCAGGGGTTCCAGACAGCCAGGAGAGGAGCTTTAGAAATGCAAATTAACACTGCTGGGGCAAAGTGTGGACAATGTACCAGGGTCTTCTTGCCTGGGGGAGGAATTGGGCTGATTCCCTCTGGCCCTCACCCCAAGCTCTGCCTGCCTGCACAGATGGAATTTGCACAGCTAAAGGCAGAGCCCATAGTGAGGATATCTGACTGCAACAGAAATTGGTTAAGCTGCAAAGGGAAACAGCAAATGGAGAATGTTGTGAAAACTTTACTAAAAAAAGTGTTGGGGGGAATATCCCTCTCCCCACTCCAACATGTGCTGTCACTGTCTAGGTTATACAGGGTGTATTAGAGCACTGGGGTGTTTTTGCTAGTCCAGAGAAACCAGTTAGGAATCCAAGTATCTGATGATTTAATTAGAGAAAAGTGGTCAATTGATGCAGCCCTGGCTGGATGGAGCTCCCAAAAATGGGGAAAAAAAAAGATGAACAGACACCATAACAAATCCTAAAATATCATGGACCAGTTCCTGAGAACTCTAAGAAATACATATCAGGAGAAAGAAAATTCACCCATAATTTGACTGGCATCATTAGGTTAAAAATTAAATATTATTATAATTATTACTGCTATGATTAATATTCATTATACTATTATTATTGAAATTATAATTATTAGTGCTATTATTATTATTTTCATGTACTAAAGAATGTATTATCAGTCCTTGAAATAACAATCAACTCGACAGCACCAGCTCCTGACCTTCCTGCTGACCAATCCAGGGAAAGGAAGAAGGAGACATTTCACAAGAACGAGACACGGAATGGAATCAGATTATCTTTCAAAAGGAGGATAAGTTTGTGGAAAATTAAATGACTTAAACTGCTCTTTCCAAATAAATGATAACTGAACAGCCGTGAAACATAAAACAAAGGAAATAAGAAAGCAGCTCATACTCTGGTCCAAATGTTCAGCAGATGGGAATGGGACACATTTTTGTGGTTCCCTGGCAGACCATGGGTTAAACGAATGCTGTTCCTCCTCTGATGTGCTGCAGCAACTCTCATCTTTTTCCCATGCTCGACACCTTGCTGAGTGCAGCTCATTCAGCAGGTGAGCAAGGGGATGCAGGTGGCAGCCAGGCCTGATCCAGAAACGGCTACAAAAGGACAGGCAGTGAGGGCACTGAGAATAATCCCAAAATCAAAGACCCAGGAATCAAAAACAGAACGAATGAGTGAATCTGTTTGAAGATAGGGCCAGGAACTTGTACATGAGGGCACAGTGGGAGATATCTTCAGTTTCAGAAAATGTTAATAATTGAGACAGACTGCTGCTCAGCCAAGATCCTGCTCAATTCCTGAACTTCGAGAAGGAGAAACACTTAAGAGAGCCGTGAAAATCAGATGTTATACTAAAGGAGGGGTGCATATTAAGGAAGACATGCAGTAGGCAGATTGGGAAGTCTGAACATTCCAAGTACCTTTCCTTTTTTTGGGGAAAGGGAGAGGGAGACAAAGCCGGGAAAATGAGGATAAAAAGGAGGCTGCGTTATAGAGACCGCATGGAAAATGCCACAGGGCTTCCCCAGTTGTTCTCGAATAAAGTCACTTTTACTTTTACAGGACTCCTCTGTCTCCTTTGGGCATACAAAACTCTGGCCATGAGAATTTTCCCACACAGCCCCGGACCTCTCTCAAACATCCCTTGCCCGCCTCGGCTCCTGCCGGGGCTCCAGGTGGGTCCCGGCTCCATCCCGGACTCACCCCCAGCTCCCACCGCCCTCAGCTCCCGCTCACCCCGAGCTCCCGCCGGTTCAGGGCAGCAGCGGTTCCTTGGCCCGATGCCCAGGCCGGGCCCAGTGCCGGAGCCGCTCCTCAGGCGAGGTTTGTGAGAAATGGTGGAGCTCGGGGAAAGGGAGGGGAGTTCGTTACCATTGCAGAGCCCGCCCCTCGCTGCGATTGGCTGATTCTGCCGTCACTCCTCGAACTCGCGCGCTGATTGGACAAGGCCGGCAGAAGCCCGGCCCGGTGCCACCGCCAAGAGCACCCCTGGAGCAGCAAAGGCGCCATTGGCTAAACGTCTGTGCGGACTAGAGAGCGGATGCGGAGCTCGGAGGAGGCCAGAACGAAGCATGCCGGGGACGCGGCAGCCACCTCTGTGCTACCCACAGGAACCGGGACGAGCCAGCGCTGCTCCGGCAGCGCCTCCTGCCCAGGGGGAACACGGGCCGGGCACGGCACAACGAACCCGCCAGAGCCCCCTGCCGCCCCCTCCGCCCGCAGCGAACCCCGAGCCCCCGCAGAACCGAGCGCGGCTCCCACCTGCGCTGGGGCCGCCTCCGAGCTCCGCCGTCACCTCACCGGGCTCCGGCCGCTGCCATCGTTCCCGGGCCCGCACAGACGTTCCCAAAATGGAGCCTTTGGCCCCGGGGCCAGGCTTGTCCCTGCTCTGCCCAATCAGCGCGCAAGATTGAGGAGTGACGGCAGACTCACCCAATCGCAGCGAGGGGCGGGCTCTGCAGGCGGCTCAGCAGCCTCGGCCAGCGCTCTCAGGGCCCCCCGGGCTGTGTGAGGGGAAAGCCGGAGATGAGGAACAGCCCTGGAACGGGCCCGGGCCCGAGGCGGGATTGGCCTGGAAACACAAACAAAGTTCTCCGCATCTCCCGGCATGCCTTTCCCAGCCCTGTGAGTTCACTGGCTCTGGCTCAGCGGGAAGCCCTGGAGCCTCACTTCTCCTACCCCTAATTAGGAGCATCAGTGCATGGCTTTGATCTCCCCCAAAATGGGAAAACTGCCCCAAACCCCTGTGCACTGGGAGGGAGATTTCTATGTGTTAATGACACTGCACGTATCAGTGTGCACGAGCTCTCTGAGTACAACAGCTCTTGTGCTTGTGGCCGTGTGTGCATTGGTGGAGACTGTGCGTGGGTGGGTGTCTGTGTAGCACGGATGTGCTGGGGTGCGCCTGTGTCTTTGGAGGGCAGTCTGTTCTGTAAATAAATTTCATAGTCGTGTCTAAAGCTTTGATTTATACTGACCTTTTAAATCTAACATGTCAAACAAGAGTTTTTCAAATGCACCAAGGAACAAGTGGCATTATTATGTGCATCCACTGCTGCTCTCGCCCCCGTCCCCTGGAAACTGCTGCCATCAGGACGAGAGGCTGTGCCAGGTGCAAACCTCTCTAGAACTGTAATGCTCCCTGAGCCAGTTCCCTTGTGCCAGCAGTGCTGGGCAACTGCCTTAGGGTGAAGCATGTGGGGCAGCACTGGGGTGGAAATAGCCATGAAGAATAGAACTGCCTGCTAATATGCATTCTCCATCAGACTTGGCACAGGCCAGGTGGGGCTGTTGAAGGGTGAGTGGGCCTTACTGACCACCCCTTGGCTCTCCAGCTCATGGATCATCTTGTGGATGGGGATCACGGCATCTTGATTCATCCGATACTGCCAGCGGTGCACTGTCAAGGTGGCCATTGGTACCTGTTGCTCTGTCACTTTCAGGAGTCCCACTGCAGATGGATTTTCTGACAGTCCAGGCAAGGTGTTCAACTGCTCAGTGCCCTCTGCCTCTACAGCAGCTATTCCAAAAGCCCACCTGAGTCCCTTTGGGTCTTTGTAGTAGCTGTTCTGGAGGAAGTCTTTGCCCAAAATACATGGAGCCTCTGGGCCAGTCACAGTTGGATGTTTCTGCCACTCCTTGCCAGTCAGGCTCACTTTGGCTTCCAACAGAGTCAATTCCTACGATTCCCCCGTCATCCCAGCAGTGGAAACAGGTTCTGCCACCACATCCCCAATGGCATTAGGGTACACTGCACACCAATATCAACTAATGCCTCTATTTCTATGGCTCTGATGAGCCAGGCCATTGGATCCACATCGTTTTTCCTGTGCCTCTCCCTGTCTAGATACAGGGCCCCTCTAGCCCTGGTTATTATTTCCTTCCTGGGTACACATACTAGAGGTTCCTTCAAGGGGATTCAACAGATCATCTTCCCTTCTGTAATACACAGCACCTTGGTTATGGGAGGCTGAGGCTCCTTCACTTTAGTGGAACTCCCTGAGTTGGTGCACTCGTGCTGCCAGGACAGAAGTGGGCTTCCCATCCCACCTTCTCATGTCTTCCCCATGGTCATGCAGACAGAACACAGGTCAGCCTGTGGGGTGCATCCTCTCTCCCCAGCTGGGGGACGTTGGGCTCTGACTTTGGGGCCTGTGACTTTCACAGGTGCCATATGGGAACTGTTCCTCCTCACCTCCTCCCTCATCTCCTCTTGGAGGCTCTTAATCCCAGCAGAGACATGAGCCTGCATCGGGCCATTGATCGTACTCTCATAGTTCCTCAGCTTATTGGCGACAGCACCCACTGTCTCTCAGTTGTTATCAGCATTAATTCTTGCAATAAAAGTGGTATATTGAGATGGCCCCAGGTTTGCCAGATTCCACAACATCTGCCCTGTGCACCTGACCTTGTCAGGGTCATTGTCATGCTGTCCATCCCTCCCAAAGAGTACCTCCAATACTGCCACTTCTCTCAGCTGCTGGATCCCTTCCTCAAGGGTCTTCCAGCACATTCTATGGTGGTGCTCCTGCATTCTCTCTCTGTGGACAAACCTCTCTCTCACACTCATTAAAAGCCATTCCCAGAAGGAAAGGGGGCCTGGGTTCCTTACAAATACCTGATCCACACCTGAGTCCTGGGTTAAAAGTCCCAAATTTCTTGCCTCAGTAACATCCAGTTTCACACCTGTATCCATAAGATTCTAGACCCAAAGTAATCGAGTTGTAAAAGCCTCACTGCATTGTCTTGCAATGTCTTTTCGCAGTTTACAAAGGTTTTCCTAAGACAGGGACTCGATGACAATCTCAACCTCTGGTTCTCCTGCTGTTTGTGGTGGCCCTCCTTGCTGATCCTTATTATCTAGGTGCTTTGTTTTCATCTTAAAATTTTTACTTTCCATAGGGGCAACTGCTGCTGGCTGTGACTGCCCTTACAGTTCAGTTGGAACCTGGACAGATGTAATGTTTGTGGAATCCACTGCAGCACCATCAGACTCTCCCTTTCTAGGGCAGGGGGAGGGTTTCTCACCAGCTGGGGAAAGGCACTCCTTCAGTATCTGGCCTATCTCCTTCACTAGAACCCCCACCCACTCTGGGTGGTTCCTTTCTGAGGTGGGCTGTGGGGCAGGGTCAGGCTCTGGGGCAGCATCCCTAGTCTCTGGGGTAGGTATCAGAGGGGTTATCCAAGCCAATATCCCCTTATCTCTGAATGTGAAATAGAATAGGTTGAACAGGCATATCAGCAACACCAGCCACTGTATGATATCATTAGCATTTAGAGGAGATTGGAACCCTTCAAAAACTGGTGGGGTGGACCTAAAAAACTGGGTGAAGGGTTGGGAGAAAACTGCCCCTCCTGTCACTTCCTCACAGTAAGTACCATTACTAAAGTAATCCCAAAAACATACAGTTAGAGTGTGATAGCTCTGAATCCATGTATCCATCTTCCAGAGGAAATTAAAAATCCATGAATTCCTCACCTTATCAATCCACAAAATGAACTGGATAAAAGCTACAGTAGCCTTAGTTATAGGATCCATGTTTAGATAAGGGGCTGCAAATGGGAGAGACATAGCTGTGACCATGTGCAACCTGAACCAGGGTAGGCTAGACCACATGGTGCCACCTAACACAAAAACTTAGGTCCCTCAAGAACTGTTATTCCTTTCACCCTTTCCTCACGATGCCCTCAGCTGCCACCAGTGGGCACCAAAATCTTTCCTGGTTTGAAAAAAAGACAGGTGTGTACTAGGGAAAGCAGGGCCTTCCCTTGTAATAGAGAAAGTAAATCCTTCCATCTGAATTAGTATAATTTTTAAATTAAGCAGCTCTCAGGCAAAGATATGGGGATAGGAATAACAGTTCTTTACTAGTATGTATAACAAGGCAAACAAAACAACCACTATGGAATTCACAGCAAACAGAGCAGTAACCCAGTTCCAGTCCTTCTCGGCCTCAGGCACTTTTCCCCTGTGGTGCAGTTCCTGTCACAGTGTGCAGGGAGCTCTGGCAGATTCCCGGTGGACAGGGCAGATGCGACGATCCTGCGCAGCTGCAGGGGTGCTGGGGGTGATGGTGGCTGTGTCCCAGATGGGAAGGGGATGGAGGAGAGGCGGGACACTCGGCAAACAGCAAGCTGAAGCGGGAGGGCATCCAAGCAGGGGTGAGGGGCCAAAACAGAGAGGCAGCTCCCGGCTTTGGGATGGTGGGGGTGGGTAGCAACGACCTTTTTCCTCCAAAGCCAAAAACGAGTGAGAGCCAGCAACTGCCCCCACCCTCCTTGACCTGTTTCTAATCTCACGGTGTTCCCCCTTTCCCTCTCCTCCCCTCCCCCGCCCTCCAAGAGAAATTCCCAAAAGACCAGGGAGACTCCCCCTCCAGTGCTAGGACCTAACCATCAGTGTTTTTTAGCATGTCAATGGGGAAAAAATTCCAGAGGCAGAGAGGGAAGGAAAAACCAAGCCCTAAGAGATGCTTATCCAACTCTTCACTGATTTGAGGTTTATCAGCTGTTGCAGACACTGGGATGATGGTGCAATGTTTTAGTGCTTGGTAATAATTTAATTTCACATGTGTTATTAATTATGTCTGTTATTGGAAATGTTTGAGATTGTTGTATCTGAACTATCACCTATTGCGGTAAGGTTTTGGTTTTACTATATATATTGTTTTGTTTTGATGTTCCCTTCATGTTCATGACAATACTCATGCATGCTGTTTTTAAAACAAAGAATTAGCTTCTAAATATTCATATATTTACATTTTAAAAATTGCAATATTTATACAAAACACTTAAAATATTTTTTATGTAAGGCTCCTCAATTGAATGTACAATGACAAAGTCTAATTAATTCATTAACATAAGGAGAAGGTATGCATGTATTTTTACCATCAACAAGTTCAAAGTAATCACCTGTTTATTCAGCCAAACATCAGTTGCCTCCAAGAAAATGAGGCCCAGTGAGAAGAAAAAGAAGCTAATCACATGCAGCCTTCCCGGTCAGAACGAAAAGAGAAGTAGGACTGACAAGACACAGCTGTGTCTGGAAATTTAGAGGCAAATTGCCAACAAAAGCCTTAGGGCATCATCATGGTATAATGTTCCTACTAGCCTTCTTCAGTTATTCCCTGTTCCAGGATCCAAGAGCTCATTCAGTGATGTCAAAGATCAACATTCCCAGCTATGAACTATTTGGATTTTAAAACAATGGTCAGTTATTTCCATTTCCCTAGAAGACACTGGACATTAATCTTCTATTTTCTTATGCTGTGAAACCTTGTGTCAATGACATGACAGAATTTGCTATGTTTTGTTGATTGTAATTGGTCTTTTATGTATCTTATCCCATATCTAATAGATAACCAGTGATAACCTCAATGAGATAACACCCCCACAAGAGTGAGCTAAGTAACTTGCTTGTTCCCATGTGAAAACAATCTTAAGCATGAAAACAATTAACACAGCAAGCTATTCTCATAAAAGAACCCTTTGCACCTGCAATAAACAAGAAATCTGTCTAATGAGAATCAGTGAACAAAATATAAAAACTAATCAAGAATAGAGAAATTTGATTGACGAGTAAAATATCTTTTACTAACCAATGGAGTAGTTGGCATGAAAACTATTAACCAAATAGAGTTACACACGAGGTCTGTAAAAACTGTAAAAAATAAGCTGTGTGAAGAAAGAATTGGGTTTTCCTGCATGAAGAAAATGTACTCATGGCTGTTTTATTACAGCAATTGTAACTTCTAAACACTGAGCTTGTGATTAATAGTTCTCACCCAACAGCTCCTCAGGCATGAATGCTGCAGCTCCAGTGAGAAACCTCATCCCAAATTAGATGCATGCTGTCTTCTGCCACTCTGTTTGCAATGTGCCCTCGCAGATGGGTGTCACAGAGCGTTTTTACCCTTTTAATAAAAAAGGAAAGGGCAGTTGTTGCAGTGCAAGCTGCTTGCAATAGGCGCTGCCTTGGAAAGCCGGCTCGGTACCATGGGCCCGCCCCGGGTGGATTTAACCCGGTCGGATTCCACCTGGGCTGCAGGCATGGGATTGGCCAAAGGAGCTGGGCAGCACCAAGACCTCAAGCAATGATATGCTCAGGCATGAGGATTTTGGACCCCCAATAAAAGGGAGCCTCCAGGAATAAACTGTCACTGTTGTGCACACAAGGTGAGCAGTGTGTCCTGTCTGTCTGCAGCTCTGCCTCCACCACGAGGCTGCCAGTCAAGCAGTTACAGAGTGGGACCCCTCCCAATGCAATTTGGGGGTCCCAGTCCCCTCTTTTCCCCCGCTCTTCCACCCCCTCCCCATTGCCCCCAATCCACCATCCCTGTCCCACTTGATTGGTTTTGGGGGTTCCAGGCCCCTTTTCCCTCAATTCAGGCACCACCTGGAAGCTTTTTCCTGGGAAGAACCCCTGATTTCTGGGGGTTTTGGAGCTGGACAGCTCTGTCTGGCTTTCCCCTCCCTGTTGTGGCCTCTCAGCTGCCCCTGACACCCTGGGGGTGCTGGGATTTCCCTCCTGGGGACAAGGACGTTCATTCCCTTCCAGGAGCCCAATGCCCGGCTGGGGCTCCAGGGCAGGGGGTCCTTGAGCAGCTGCCCCAGAACCTCCGCCAGGGTCTCCCAGCGCAGCCGGAGCCGCTCGGCCTGGGGTCCCCAAAGCCCTCAGCAAGCCCCAAGTGCCTCCCAGGAACCCTCAACTCCCTCAAACCCAGCATCCCCCACAGCCCCTGCAAGTTCCCCCATGGCACCGGCCGTGGCCATGTCCCCACGTGTCACTGGCCATGTCCCACCATGTCCCCACCCATGTCTCAGTTCAGTGTCTTTATTTTTACCCCAGTGTTGGATGTTTTAAAGGGCTGAAGAGAAATCAAAAGCAAATCAAGGCCAAAAGAAAAGCATTTCCATGTCTGTGCAAGCTGAGGATCCACGTGCTTGGGTGGAAGAACCTTGTTTGGAGGGGTTTCCACCTCACTGTCTCCAAAATCTTGGTCTTTGCCCCAGTTCATCAGCATTTGGCTGCAGAAGACACCCTTGGGCAACAGGAAATCAAAATCCAGGAATATCTGAGGTTGGATGTACTGGTTTTGGTTTATTAATTTGAACTTTTTTGTTGCAAGATAGGATTAGGAGGAAGGCAAAACACAGGTTTAACTTTAAATGGTATAAAGAGAAATTTTATTACTAGAAACTATAAGAAAAAAAAAACCTAGAATAAAACTTCACATTATTTTTTCATACTAAAAATTTACAAAAAAAAGACTCAATTTACCACCTTTAAAATAACTTTTACAAATTTACTTGAAAGAGGAGACTTTTTTTAATCTATGAAGATTTCTTCACAAGAAAGTTTTTGTTTGGTTTTCATATTAGAGGGATTAGCCACCTGGGAGAATGGAAATCTGATTAGTATCTAAAAACCCTTTTTTCAAACTAACAGTTTTCCTCATAACTTTTACTAAGGACTATATTAACTTATGAGGCAAACTTCAAGGATTATATCAGATTAAGCAAAAACTTACTTTATTTTTGAGAACAGAGGTTATTTTCTTTTTCTTTTTTTTTGGGGGAACAGCCATGGCTTTTTTATTTTTTAAATTTAGGGGATTACAGCAATTTTAACATTTTCTTACTTTAATATTAATGCTTTTGTTTATATTTACAGTTAGAACAATCATATTCACTTCATAATATTTTTATGTGTCATAGGGAAATAAGAGATTTTCCCCATAGTTAAAAAAAAAAAAAGAGAAATTTTAGTTAACAGTTTTCTTTTTCTTTATTTAGCATTTGACTTCTCTTTTTGTTTGATTTCTGTGTTTTTATATTGTTTCTGTGTGTATTATAATTTTGTGTTTTTGTTTTTTGTGGGGGGGGTTTTTTTTTTTTTTTTTTTTTTTTTTTGGGAGAGAGAATAAAGTATCTGTAAAGTTTTATTCTGGGCATTGAAAGAGTTAATACCTTGCCCAGGCAGCAGAGGGTTTTGTGATTTTTTCCAGGTGGGGCTGTTGAGTTATTTACAATAAAGAGTCTTTCCAGGCCACGCTGGGGGCAGGGTGAGGACTGCAGGGTTTAGTCAGAGAAGCGCTGATGAGTTTCTGGTTTCATGGCTGTTCTCCGGCGCCCGCTGCGCTCAATTCCAGCCGCGGGCCGGGGGTTCTTCCTCCACCCTGCCCAGCAGACAAGGCTGTGGGGCCTTGCCAGAACGGGGCTCAGCTGTTTTTCCCCCAGGCCCGTGGGCAGCGGGGCGGGCCCGGCCGTTCGGAGCCGCTCCGGGCCGGGGCAGGGCAGGGTTCTGCCGAGCCGCGGCCGTGCCGGGGGGCAGGGATGTGAGCAACGGGCCTTGCCTTTCCTTTCCCTGGATATCGGGGTCCCTGGCTGGAAACGGGGCCCGGCAGCTTCCTGAGCTCTGAGTCAGAGCCCGCCTGCCCCTGCCCGGCCCGGGCAAAGTGGAGGGGCCTGGGCTGGTGTTACTGTGTGAGAGGCTGGAAGGGAAAGAGAACTGTCCCGGGGCTTTTTGTCTTTATGTGTGTGTTTCACAAAGAGGCAAAAACTTGCTTATTGGTGAAACAATGTGTCAATATGTCAGTATTAAAAATCCGACACTGACTGTCTGCTCAGGTCTCGGGAGGAAAAAAATTTCAGGAAATCTTTACAAATCACCACATGGGAAAAGACCTCGAAGACTATTCAGTATTCCTGGATACTACCAGAAGTTAGGATTCAACACAGAAGATTTTCTGGGGTTGAAAGTAAAAAAATCCATCATCCCCAAGTTATTCCCAACGTCGCTTTGTATCGCAATGGACGTTCATGCCCCTGCGTTCATCCAGGTGCCCACAGGGAGACAGGATGATGCAGAGCCCCCCCAGCCAGGTGTCTTCCAACACGGATCACCAGGACCACGGATCACCAGGGCTCTGCCCAACGGGGGTCACTGGGGATCATCCAACACCGATCCTCCCATGGGGGATGGAGCTGGAGCAGAGCACGAAGCTCTTCCCACACTCGGGGCACTCACAGGGCTTCCCTTAGTGGAGCCTCCGTTGGTGTTGGGTCAAGTTTGAGCTCTGTGAGAAGCTCTTCCCACACTCAGGACACTCATAGGGCCTCTCCCCAGGGTGGATGCGCCGGTGTCTGGTGAGATGGGAGTTGTGCTTGAATCCCTTCCTGCAGTCAGGGCAGCGGAAGGGCCTCTCCTCTGTGTGAATCCGCTCATGTCTGAGGCAATCAGAGCTGGTCTGAAACCTCTTCCCACACACAGGACACTTGTAGGGCCTCTCCCCAGTGTGGATGCGCTGGTGGCTTCTCAGGGTGGAGCTGTCCCCAAAGCTCTTCCCACATTCCAAGCAGGTGTAGGGCCGTTCCCCTGTGTGGGTTACCTGGTGCCGCATCAGATCAGATATTGTGCAGAAATTCTTCCCACATTTCCCACACTCATAGGGCCGTTCCCCAGTGTGGGCCATGTGGTGCCGGATCAGCCAGGAGTTGTATCTGAAACCCTTCCCACATTCCAAGCACTTGTGGGGCTTCTCCCCTCCATCAGGCTTCTCCACCAGCTCTGAGCTCTGCCTGCATCTCCGGCCGCCTTCCCGGCTCAGGGAGGGTCTTTCCTCTTTGCAGCTCCCTGGGCTGGGTTTGCAGCCCCTCCTCCTGAGGGATCTCTGGGGCTTTTCCTCCTCCTCCATCTGTCAAGGCCTTGGGAATGAAAAATCCTGGTTTGGGGAAAAAAAAAAAGAAAAAAACACCTTCGACTAGGGGGTTCCTCTTTGCCCAATTTAATCTCAGGAAGTCATTGGGCATCTTGTGTCTGTATGAACCTCCAAAACACCAAGATTCAGCCCAAAAATCATCCAAACATCAAGAGAGAGATCAAAATCTCCCCAAACAGCAAGATTCAGCCAAAACCTCCTGCAAATTATAAAGATTCAGGCCTCATATAAAAAACCAGTGCATGAACATTTAGCCCAAAAAAGCTCAGAAACACTAAGATTCACCCCTGTGAAAATTGTGTATCCCTCTCTCTGGTCACTTGCTGCACATGAGAGGGACAAGACTGCTGGACCTGGGGAAGAGGCTGCAGATACAGGGAGGGGTGGAACCTTGTGCTGCTTCTCATTTTTCCTCCTGCTGTGCCCCTACTGTTCCTCACACTCCTCTTCCTCCTACTATTCCTCCTTCTCCTGCTCAATCCCACCTTCTCCTCCCATGTGCCTCATCTGACCATTTTGTTCTCCAGCCCTGCTTCCCCTTCCCTTCTCCTGCTGCCCCCAGGCCCAGCACCCCCTGCCGGCTCCCTCTTCCCCCCAAACCCACAGCATCCCAGCGCAGGGGCAGGGATGGAGCTGGGGCAGCTCGGGCTGGGGCAGCGCTGGGCTCTCGGCCGCTCCCGCCCGCACTCGGTCCCCACTGCAGCCGCTCCCGCCACGGCAGCGCGGGGGGGCCCGGCCTTGGCGCTGCCCCCTCCCACCTCCCCAAATTCCCCTCCCGGGGGGCGCTGGGGCCCGGGGGGGCAGGTGGGGTCCAGGTGGGGAACGCTGGGAACTGCGGCTCTGCCTGGACCCCCATGGAAGGGAGAACAGGAAAGTGTCTTTACAAACAGATGCTGGGAATCCGCTTGGAGACAGGGCCAGGAACGTGCACATAAGGAAGGGACAGCAGAAGCCATCAGGTTCAGAAAATGTTATTAACTGACCACACAGACTGCTGCTCAGCCAAGGTCCTGCTAAATTCATGAACTCCCAGAAGAAGAACAAAGACTTAACAGAGCCATGAATATCGTTAGCTCTACAAAAGCGGGATGCATATTAAGGGGGGATGCAGTGGGTCTGTTGGGAAGTCTGTACCTCTCGAGTACTTCAGCCAGTGGGGAAAGGCCGGGAAAATTAGGATGAAAAGGAGGCTGTGTCCTCCAACGATTGCAGAGAACCCACAGAAAATGTCCCATGGCCTCTCCATTTTTTTATTAATGAAATTACTCCTACATGACTCCTCTGTTCTCTTTGAGGACAGAGACCTCTGGTGATGGTAAGTTTTCCACAAATCCTGCGGGTCAGCCAGAATTCCTTCCAAACCGGAAGGCCTCCTGGTATAAGGGGAGCGTGCAGGAATGTGGTTCGGGAAAGATGCGGAAGGAGCAATTTTGTGGTAAGAAAATGGATGATGGAAAAGAAGAGGAAGAGAAAAATACTGAGGATTGGGATGTTTTCAGCAGGCTCGTATCCTCACAAGTTGCCAGCTGATCCAGATCTCTTGTATCCCCAGTTCCCAGGACAGGCAAACAAGGTCAGGATATCATGGGGTTCCTCTGTGCTGGGAGCAGCAGGAGCGGGCGCAGAGGTAAAAGCAAGAAGGGATGAGGAAAGGCCAAGGTAAAGGCAAAGGCCGTGGCAGAGTTTCTACAGCCCCTGAGGGATGAACCCCAGGGCCCAAGGGGGCCCCAGCACTGAGGAGATCTCAGATCCTTACACCATCTTGAACCAGGTTCCCTCCTCACACTGACACCATTCAGTACTTGATGTCAAAGATGCTTTCTGGGGATGCCCACTCACACAGGATGCTAAAATGTATTTTGCCTTGGAGTGGGAACAAGAGGCAGAAGGGAAAATGGTAAAGACATGGATGGTCCTTCTGCAGGGATGCACGGAAGCACCAGCCTTATTGGGGCAAGCCTTGCAGAAAATATCACAAGAATTTACCCAACACCAGGGATTGGGTTAATGCAGGATGTGGATGACTTGCTCCAACCAGGAGGACAAGAAGTGGTAGAAGAAGCCTCCGTGAAATGGCTGAATGTTCAGGCTAAAAAGCATCTTTGAGTATTTGAAAAAAAAAGTGCAAATGCTGGGACATATTTTGACTGAATGTTGTGGTGCATTGACCCAGAGAAGGACCAAGGAATCTTGAAAGTAACGTTAACCACGACTAAAAGGGAGCTGTAGCAATTTTGAGGATTAATAGGGAATTGCAGGACCTGGATTAAGGATTCCCTGTTTTAGCCAGAACTTTGTGCGACTTTTTAAACGCAGAGAGCCTCAATACTATGGTGTGGACATGAAAAACAGCAAAGGTTCAGAGAATGAAATAAAACCAAAATGCTTGGTGCCTCAGCCATGGCTCTTCCAGACTCAGAAAACAAACTTGAATTGTATGTGTGTTATAGTACATATAATATTATTGGCTTTTAGCAAATATTACAGTGAATGCTGTATGTATAATGTTGAAAGACTTGCTGTATGAATACAGTTTCTTTCAGTTTTGCTATTAAAAAAGCTTAAACTTAGTAGTGTAATAAACACGTTTTTATTGGACTTTAACATGGTGATGTAAAAAGCTTTTGTTCATGCAACTAACTCAGAGAACGGTAGAAAAGATAATCAGGAAATCCGTCACATTCTCGGATTATGAGACAGTAAACCGCCAGGGAAGGAAAAAATGTTGATTTAGAGATTGAGGGAGAATGTTTTTGAATAATGCATGAAGATCTATGAATGTGCAACAGGTAGATGAATTTAAGGAATGCAGTACCCTGCTGATACAACCTTTTCCTTTCTTATTTGTCTCTTATTGTCTTTTATTAAAGCTTTAAACACTTAACAGGAAAGTGAACATCATTTTTAAAAATGTGGATGTTACACAGGGCCATGCCAAAGGAATTCTTGTGCTAAAGTGTTTAACCCAGTGTCCAGAGTGGCCTCACTCTCTGCAGAATTGTGCAGCCACAGCTTTAATGGTGTGAGGCCCAAACTGATGGTAGGGGGATCTCCTGATGTTCAATCTGGCACCAAGTTAAAGCTTTGATAACCAAAAGAGCCTCTACATGGATGAGCAGTGC
Source organism: Muscicapa striata striata (assembly GCA_030060385.1). NCBI lineage: Eukaryota > Metazoa > Chordata > Aves > Passeriformes > Muscicapidae > Muscicapa > Muscicapa striata. Next base: position 34,422 of record JAREIS010000711.1, on the reverse strand, counting down.
TCGGTGATTACAGAATGAAACTTGTTCAGTGGCACAGGAGGATTTAGAATTGAGGGCAGGGGAAGGGTTTAACCCAGCCTCCTGTTTGAACAGCCTGCACAGAGGCTGGGAACAAACCCATGGCTGCATTCAAGGGACAGAGCTCTAGAGCCAGCACAGGAGAGAGTGATGAGACATTCCCTGGCCTTACACTCTGCCTGAGGAGTGCACAGAAGCCCCACTGGTGGCCAAGTGCCGTGGCCCATGCCAAGTGTCCCTGAGCACAGAAACAGCCCCAGCACAGCTCAGCACGGGGGGACCCCTCACCCTGGGCTCAGGGGCTCTCCAGCCCCGGTCTGCAAAAGGCTGAGAAGGAAATCCAGGAATTCGGTCCTAATTAACATCGGTTAGCCAAATCCTAGGAAAAGATCTTCCCCCCACCTCTCCCTGCTTCCCAGGCTTAACTCTATCCCATATTCCCTCCCCCCTCCCCATCCAGAGGCACAGGGGATGGGTGTCACAGTCAGGTCATGTCACAGCCGCCCCCCTCAGGGACAGGAATCCTTGTCCTGATCCAGTCCGGGGTCCCTCCCAAGGGACACAGCCCCTCAGGAACAGGCTGCTCCAGCGGGGATCCCCCACGGCCTCAGAAGTCCCGCCAGGAGCCTCTTCCATGGCCCTGCAGGGGCTTCCACGGGCTCGGCGCCTCTCTCAGGCCGCCCCTGCTCCAGCCCGGACACCTGACAGGACTGCAGGTGGGGCCTTGCTTCATCCCGGCCTCAGCCCCAGCTCCCAGCGCCATCAGTTCCCGCTCACCCCGAGCTCCCGGCGGTTCAGGGCAGCCGCGGCTCCTCCACCCTCAACCCGGGCCGGGCTCAGCGCCGCGGCCGCTCCTCTGGCGAGGTTTCCCAATAATGGCGGAGGCCGGGGAAAGGGAGGGGTCGTGTGCACAGCCCTCCCCTCGCTGCGATTGGCTGATTCTGCCGTCACTCCTCGATCTCGCGCGCTGATTGGGCAAAACAGGAACAAGCCCGGCCCCGGGGCCAAAGGCGCCACTTTCGCCTCGGCACGGACTCCCCTCTCTCTCCTCGAGCTCCGCCATTTCTCGCAAACCTCGCCTGAGGAGCGGCTCCGGCGCTGGGTCCGGCCCGGGCATCGGGCCAAGGAACCGCTGCTGCCCTGAACCGGCGGGAGCTCGGGGTGAGCGGGAGCTGAGGGCGGTGGGAGCTGGGGGTGATGAGCCCGGGCCGGGCAAGGGATGTTTGAGAGAGGCCCCGGGGCTGTGGGGGAAAATTCACGTGGCCAGAGGTTTGTGTGCACAAAGGAGAGAAAGGAGTCCTGTAACAGTGACTTTATTGATGAACAATGGGAGAGGCTGCGGGCATTTTCCATGCGGTCTCTAAAACGCAGCTTCTTTTTTTTGATCCTCATTTTCCCGGCTTCATTTCCCTCTCCCTTTGCCCACGGGCTGACTTATTTGGAAGGTTCAGATTTCCCGATCCGTCTGCCGCATTTCCTCCTTAATATGCTCCCCTCCTTTAGTATAACCTCCGATATTCCCGGCTGCGTTTAGTGTTTCTCCTTTTCGAATGTCAGGAATTGAGCAGGATCTTGGTTGAGCAGCTATCCCTGTAAATTAGTAACATTTTCTGAAACTGAGGACTTTTCCCATTGCTTTCTCGTGTACAAGTTCCTGGCCCTATTTCCAAGCAGATTCACTCATTGACTCTGTTTTTTCTTCCTGGTTCCTCTTTGGTTTTGGGATTATTCTCAGTGCCCTCACTGCTTGTCCTTTTGTAGCCGTTTCTGGATCAGGCCTGGCTGCCACCTGCATCCCCTTGCTCACCTGCTGAATGAGCTGCACTCAGCAAGGTGTTCTGCATGGGAAAAAGATGTGAGTTGGTGCAGCACATAAGAGGAGGAACAGCATTTGTATAAGTCATGGTCTGCCAGGGAACCACAAAAACCTGTCCCATTCCCATCCTTTTCCTATTTGGACTGGTACATGATCTACTTTCTTGTTTCCTTTGTCACCTGTTTCACAACTTTTCAGTTATCTCTTTGGAAACAGCAGTTTCAGTCATTTAATTTTCCATAAACTCCTCCTCCTTCTTTTAGTAGGTAATCTGATCCCATCCCATGGTGAAATGTCTTCTTCTTCATTTCCCTGGATTGGTCAGCATGAAGGTCAGGAGCTGAAGGTGGTCAATTGTTATTTCGAGGACTGATAATATATTCTTTAGTATATAGTAATAATAGCAGTAATAATAATAACAATAACAACAACTACAACAACAATAATAATAGTATGAATGTTTTCAAATGAACAGTTTAAGAAATTGATTGTAAACAATGCTTTACAGAGCTTTTGCTGGGGAGACATCCACACAGTAGAACTGCTTTGTCTAGCTAGAACCTGTTTTAGTGTTTGATGTGTGCGTTCAATCACAGCTTGGCCTGTAGGGGAGTGTGGAATGCCTGTCTTATGGTTCACTCCCCAATGCTGGATGAATTCCAGCAACTCCTTGGAAGTATAAGCTGGGCCATGATCTGTTTTTATTTCTCTAGGGATCCCCAAAACTGAGAAGGCTTGTACTAGGTGTTGTTTTGCATGTACTGCCTTTTCCCCTGCATGAGCTGACGCATAAACTGCACCTGAATATGTGTCTATGCTCACATGAACATATTTTAGGCGTCCAAAACTAGGAATGTGTGTGACATCTGTCTGCCACACTTCACAGCTGCCTAGGCCCCTGGGGTTAACCCCCATACCCAGCGATGGCATGGCCTGGAGCTGACAGCTGGGACAGGTGGCGACGACGGCCCTGGCCTGACTCCGTGTTATCTGGAATTGACGGACCAAACCTGGTACATTCTGGTGGTATTGCTGATGGCTCAGCTTTGCCTGTTGGAAGATGTCAGGAAGGCATGCCTTTTCTGCTGGAGCTGCCAAGGTGTCTGCCATTTGATTTCCTTCTGCAATCTCACCTGGCAAATCTGTATGCGACCTCACATGCATCACATAGAAGGGATGTTCTCTGTGAGAAACCAAATAGATTAGTTTTGATAACAGCCTAAAGAGCTGCTCATTATCAATGTCTTTGAGCACTGCCTGCTCTGCTCTGGACACCACCCCAGCGACATACGAAGAATCTGTTACCAGATTTAGAGGTTCAGAGAATTTCTCAAAGGCTCTTACCACAGCAGCTAGTTCTGCAATCTGGGGTGACCCTCCACAAATTCAACATCAGCTTCCCAATGCTGTGTCTGTGGATTTCTCCAAGCCATCACCGACTTGTGGGAGTTCCCTGATGCATCTGTGAACACTGTGAGTGCCTTGAGTGGTGTTCTGCTCCTCTTCTCACGAGGTATGAGGTGGAATTCCTCATTGAACAACTTATGAGCTGGGCTGTGAACAGATATCTGTCCCGTGTAGCTGTCCAGAGATATCTGGAGGCTGGCATTGCTCTGCAACAAATGCTCAAACATATCTTTTGTTAGCCTTTCAGGAGAATTCTTTCCCTCCCCAGAAAGTTTAATTGGCAGGTGTATGCATGTGAAATCGCATCCAGACAGTTCACTCAGCCTCATCCTTGCTTTTGAATCAACTGAGCCATAAGTTCCTCTGGCTGTGTAATAGTTTTGGATCTCTGGTGGGAGAGGAAGACCCATTCTATGATTAAGAGTGAGTCTCTCTGCCCCTCTATCCACTGAAATATTAAACCATGTAAGTGTGGCAATTTCCCCAAAACAATGAATTTGAAAGGCAGTTCAGGTTGATAGCGGTGAGCTTGCCTTTCAGACAGAGCTTTCTGTACCTTTCCAATCACAGCCTTTGCTTCTGGTGTCAGTTCCCTAGGAGAAACCAGCTCTCTCTCCCCCTTTCAATAAATTGAAAGGGGTTGTAAGTCCTCATTAGTGAGGCCTAACCAAGGTCTTACCCAATTCAGCGACCCACACAGGGAATGGAAATCTGCAAGAGTTTTAGGATTACAATTAATGTCTAATTTCTGTGGAACTATGGTCCTGGCAGTGATCTCTAGTCCCAGATACTTCCAAGGTGGCATCCTTTGAACTTTGTCATCCTGTAATTGAAATCCAGCAGAGGTTAAAACTTTAACTACTAGGTCAAGCGTGTGTTGAAGTATGGAATTATCAGGAGCACACACTAACACATCATCCATGTAGTGTAGTATTATGGCATCTCTTCTCTGTGCACGGACAGGAGACAACAATGAAGCTACATACCACTGACAGATAGCAGGACTACACTTCATGCCCTGTGGAAGCACTTTCCAGTGGTATCTCTTCATTGGAGCCTCTCTGTTCAGTGATGGCACTGAGAATGCAAACCTAGGAGCATCTTCAGGGTGAAGTGATATTTGGAAAAAACAATCTTTGATATCTATTACTGCCAATTGCCAATCTCTAGGTAACATAGTTGGAGAAGGCATCCCAGGTTGAGGAGATCCCATGTCCTGAATTACTTTATTAATTTCTCTAAGATCATGTAATAATCTCCATTTGTCTGTCCCTGGTTTTTATTACAAAAATTGGGGAATTCAGGGGCTTGTTGTTTCCTCTATATGATTTTTGGCCAATTGGTCCTCTACAAGTTTTCAAGTGCCTGTAACTTTTCTTTCCTTAGCGGCCACTGTGTTGTCCAGACAGGTGTGTCACTTAGCCATGTTAGTTTTGAACCCGGCACTGCACGGTGGCCGCCTCTAAAAATCCTTAGGAGTTTTGGAATTATCATTTAACTCCCCATTGTGACATGGCATCTCTTCCCCATAAGGGACACTTGTAATCTATTACAAATGGACGCACACTGGCCAATCTGCCGTCCGGTCCCTCAATTTGTACAATGCGTTTTGATATTTGTGCCAATCTGACTCCTCCTATACCCTGAATTTGCCCAGCTACAGGTTGTAGTTCCCAATGTGAAGGCCACATATTTTCAGGTATTATGGTTACATCTGAGCCTGTATCCAAAACACCCTTCACATGTAGATGGTCTGAACAATGTGTCATGTTGCATGCCAGAGAAGGCTTTTCCTCTTTCACTGTCTCTGCCCAGTAAACCTCTGGTGATTTATCTTTTGCTGTGATATTTGCTGGAATAGGAAGAGCTTGGGCTAGAATTTGTCCCTCACTTAAATAGAAAGGTGCTTGTGAACAACGAGCTGTAATAAAATAAGCGACCTTTTGTTCACTGTCTAGTGTCTGGCAGTGAAACAGTTAACGGCCCTAGTATCCTACTTTGTTTAGATAAGTTTTTTTGCTAACAGACCTTGAAGGGGGGAGTAGATTGTAAATTATCTAGTCTGCTGGCGAGACAGAAGAGCAGAATGACCTGTTAGTTTTGCATGTTCACAAATGCTTGTAGATAATTACTGCACTAGGTCCGAAGGAAAGAAAACCACTGCGAACCCTCATCAAAAACCACCAGGAGACAGGAAAAGACCCCTATCAACTGACGGAGCAAGCGCAGAGTGACCGGAAGGATGATTTGGCAGAAGAAGCGGAGACCCTAAAAAGGGGACCACAAGACGTTGGGGGTGCGGCGAAGGATCTGGGGAAGACCCTGCCCCCCCTCGTCGTCCAGCGCTGCACCCTTGCTTACTCTTTTCTGTAATAATAAATTGGCTACATAATTGGCTTTATATTGGCCCGTTTGTGCTCATTTATAACAACTTGGTGCTGCGGACTCGGATCGGATTTCGGGAAAAATTCCTTGTCTAAAGGGGAGGCGCCCCACCGACCCGGTGGCCCCGGGACTTGGATTTCATCCCGGCCCCGACCGACGAACCTAAAGTGAGGAAAAGAGGAAAGCAAAGGAGGTTTGAGGGCCCAACATACCCCTTAAATTTTGTGCACAAAGTCTGGACGAAGACGCGGCGGGACGCGTAAGTATTACGGGAACCGTCCGGGCGGGGTTGGGATCCCGGAGTGCGATTGTGTGGTGTGTGGATGAGAGGGGGGCTGGCAGCCAGACTCCCCAAGCGAGAGCGGACCCTCAGTAGTGCGATTCCCACAGACCCGCGAGGGCTTGGGCCACGAACCAGGGGAAGCGAGAGTTGATTGTGTGATTGAAGGCACTCGGAAGAATGGGACAGGGAAGAGTAAGCCCCCTGTGAGCATTAGGCTCCCACCTATACCTAGAGAAAGTCCCTTAGGATTTCTGTTAGATAATTGGGAACATTTTTTAGGTACACAGGGAAAAGACAAAGCTAAAATGATACACTACTGTGTGGAAGTATGGGGTGGAAAAGAAATCTCAAAGAATGTGTTTTGGCCCATATACGGGTCCTCAGAGGACTGGGTAAAACAAAAACTGAATATTTGGGTGAACACTAAGAAACCCCTTTGTGCAGAGGAAAGCGACTATGCAAAGATCTGGGTGGAACGGCCGGAGGTATTTATCTTTAAATTAGCAGAAAAATCAAGGAAAAATAAGAATAAGAAAAAGGGAAGCCAGCTAGAGGAAACTTTGATAGTTCCCCCACCGTATATACCCCCACCTCAAGTACCGGGAACAGAAGATCCCAGGGCACCTCCTGGAGAGGATTCGGATTCTGACCAGTCAGAGCATGCAAGGCCGGTTACCCGCAGTAGAGCCCGGGAAGGATTATACCCACTGAGGGAAATACCGATGGGAGGCCACACCCAGGCATAGGGTTTGTATCAGTACCTCTCAGTTCAGGGGATGTTAGGGATTTTAAGAAAGAAATGGGACATTTATTAGAAGATCCACTGGGGGTGGCAGAGAGAGTAGATCAATTCCTAGGGCCGAGCATGTATACTTGGGAAGAATTACAGTCCATATTAAACATCTTGTTTACGGCCGAAGAAAAGAATATGATTAGGAGGGAAGGCATGCGTATTTGGGACGCACAGCACATACAAGGACCAGCAGCAGATATCAAGTGGCCTTTGCAGAACCCCAATTGGGACCATCAAAATCCAGCCCATAGAGTTCATATGCAAGACCTTAGGACAATAATTGTGCAGGGGATTAGAGAGTCAGTCCCTACAGGCCAAAACCTCAATAAGGCCTTTAATGAAAGACAAAAGAAAGATGAGACCCCCACAGAATGGTTAGAGAGGCTACGGAAAAATTTTCAACTTTATTCGGGATAAATCCAGATGATCAAATGGGGCAGGCAGTATTAAAAGTGCATTTTGTTTCAAAATCCTGGGAGGACATTAGGAAAAAGATACAAAAGTTAGAGGATTGGCAAGACAGGGGACTAGATGAACTATTAAGGGAAGCACAGAAAGTTTATGTGCGAAGGGAAGAGGAAACTCATAAACGACAAGTCAGACTGATGGTGGCTGCAATGCGAGAAAGCAGGAGCGGAAAAGGGACCGAAGCAGTTTGGGCGGAAGTCGGCTGAAGTTCGGGGTCCTGGTGAGAGGCAGGATTTGAAAGTGTGCTTTTACTGTGGAAAGAAGGGACACTTCAAAAGGGAATGTCGTGTTCGGATTAGAGACGAGAAGGAGTTTAAGGAGGACTAGGGGGGTCAGGGGCTCTATCTTTTAGGGACCCAGAAACATCAAAAGGAGCCCTTGATAAAGTTAAAAGTGGGTCCCCACGGCCAGGAAATTAACTTCCTAGTCGATACTGGTGCAGAAAGATCAACGCTCCAGTCCTTACCCAAAGGTTGTGCCCTGTCTAGGGACACTGCCACAGTAGTTGGGGCAAATGGAGAACCCTTTGATGTGAAAATAATAAAGGAGGTGATGGTGGAATCAGAATCTAAAATAGGGGGGTAGGGGACTTTTTGTTAGTCCCAGAATCAGATTACAATTTATTGGGCAGAGATATGATTATAGAATTGGGTATCCAAATAGAGGTAATAGAAAAAGAAATAAGAATTAGACTCTGCCCTTTGAGGCAAGAAGATGAGAAGGAAATAAATCCGGAAGTATGGTATAACCCTGGAAGTGTGGGGCGATTAAAGATTTCCCCTTTTAAGGTTAAAATAAAAAACCCTGAAATACCTGTAAGAATAAAGCAGTATCCCATATCCCTAGAGGGAAGGAAAGGGTTAAAGCCCGAAGTAGACAGGCTACTGAGCCGGGGTTGTTAGAACCTGCATGTCACCATACAATACACCGATCCTCCCAGTTAAAAAGGCGGACGGATCCTATCGCCTGGTACATGACTTAAGGGAAATAAACAAGAGAACCATAGCCAGATTCCCAGTGGTGGCAAACCCATACACGCTGCTGAGTAAACTAGGCCCAAATGATTTATGGTACAGCGTAATAGACTTGAAGGACGCCTTTTGGGCTTGCCCCCTTGATGAATCTAGTAGGGATTATTTTGCCTTTGAGTGGGAGGACCCGGACACTGGAAGGAAGCAACAGCTTAGATGGACAGTATTGCCCCAGGGATTTACTGAATCCCCAAACCTGTTCGGGCAGGCGCTGGAGCAGATTTTAACGGATTACCAGACAGGTCCTGGGGTAACCCTGGTGCAATATGTTGATGATTTGTTGTTAGCAGGGAAAGAAGAAGAAAAGGTAAGAAGAGAGAGTATAAGACTCCTAAATTTTCTAGGACTTAAGGGCCTGAAGGTTTCAAAGGCCAAATTGCAGTTTGTGGAAGAAGAAGTAAAATACCTAGGACATTATTTGAAAAGGGGTGAGAAAAGGATAGACCCCGAGAGAATTCAAGCTATCTTATCACTACCAATACCAAAGAATAAAAGACAGATTCGACAAATCTTAGGCCTCACGGGATATTGTAGACAATGGATTGAAAATTATAGTAGTAAAGCTAGATTTTTATATCAAAAGCTAGCACAAGAAGGATTAATGAAGTGGACCCAAGAGGACACAGATAAACTGGAGGAATTAAAAGAGAGTTTAGTTCATGCTCCGGTTCTGAGTCTCCCAGATTTAAAGAGGCCATTCTTTTTGTTTGTTAATATAGAAGAAGGAATTGCATTTGGAGTGCTTACCCAGGATTGGGCAGGGAAAAAGAAACCTGTGGCATATTTATCAAAATCCTAGACCCTGTAAGCAGAGGCTGGCCCACATGCCTACAGATGTTAGCAGGATGTGCATTGTTAGTAGAGGAAGCTAGGAAAATTACCTTTAATAGCAGCTTAAAGGTACTGTCTCCCCATAATATCCGGGGTGTAATGCAACAAAAAGCAGATAAATGGATATCTGATGCCAGACTCCTGAAATATGAAGGGATTCTATTAGAAGCACCAGATTTTACCCTAGAAACCACCACTCTACAAAATCCAGCTGCTTTCCTGTATGGAAAATAGAACAAGAACCCCTAACCCATGATTGTTTAGCTACGATAGAAGAACAAATGAAGATTAGGCCTGATTTAGAGGAAGAAGAATTAGATGAAGGGGAAAACTATTTGTGGATGGATCCTCCAGGATAGTAGAAGGGGAAAGAAAATCTGGTTATGCTATTATAGGAGGACCTGATTTACGGGTAATAGAATCAGGAGCCTTAGACAGGTCATGGTCAGCCCAAGCGTGTGAACTGTATGCTATACTTCGGGCCTTAAAGCTCCTAAGGGGAAAGGAGGGGGACGATATATACCGATTCCAAGTATGGATTTGGAGTAGTGCATACTTTTGGGAAATTATGGGAAGAAAGAGGGCTAAAAAATTCACAGGGAAGGGGTTAGTCCATCAAAAGCTTATAGTAGAAGTATTACAAGCCCTAAGAGGACCAAAGAAGATAGCAGTAGTGCACTTAAAGGGACATCGGCCAGGAATGGACTTTAGGAGCAGGGGAAATAACGCCGCTGATCAGGAGGCAAAAAGGGCAGTAAGGAGATGGTTTTGAAGGAGAAGCCATATATTAGGGAAACACTGAGAAGGAAGATGTGGAACTTATATTTACTGATGAAGAAAAAGAAAAATTGAGGAAAATGGGAATAAAAGAAGATAGGGGGAGGTGGATGACAGGAGAGCGGGCGAGAAGTATTGCCCAAGGCAGTAGCCCAGCGAATGTTGTATAAGTTACATCAGGGGACACACTGGGGGACCAAGGGTTAGTCGACCATTTCGCGACTAAATTTATGAGCATTGGACTACGAGATATGGTTAAGCATGTCACCAAGAACTGTCCCACCTGCCTACGAAGTCAATCGTAGCAACCCAAGAAAATTACCTCTGGGGGCGGCCATTAGCAAAAGACCGTTTGCAAATCTGCAAATAGACTTTACAGAGCTACCCAAAGTAGGGGCGGATTAGATATCTTTTAGTAATAGTAGATCATCTTACCCATTATGTAGAAGCGTTTCGACGGTCAGGAAACAGCCCAAACAGTGGTAAAGACTTTGCTCGAAGAAATAGTGCCCAGGTACGGGGTGCCTGAGACTATTGATTCAGATAAAGGCCCGCATTTCACATCAAAGGTAACACAAGAATTAGCAAAAGCGCTGGGAATAAATTGGGAGAAACATACTCCTTACCACCCACAAAGCTCGGGAAGGGTAGAAAGAATGAACGGGGAAATAAAGAAACAATTGACTAAATTGGTATTAGAGACAAAATTATCATGGGTAAAATGCATTCCCTTAGCCTTATTAAATATTAGGACTCAGCCACGGGCAGATGTGGGGTTGTCCCCATTTGAAATGCTATATGGGATGCCGTATAACCTAGAGAAGGTTCAGACTAACCCCAACATCAGTGATCAGTATCTCAACAAATATTTAATAACTCTAATGAAGTTTAAAAAACAGCTATGGGAAAAAGGAATGTGGGCTCAGACCACCTCTAGATCTTGTGTTACATCAGGTACAACCGGAGATTGGGTTCTGATCCGGAGTTGGAAAGAAAGCCCGTTAACACCGAAGTGGGAAGGACCATATCTGGTGTTACTTTACAACAGACACTGCGGTACGTACAGCAGAGAAGGGTGGACTCATGCCAGCCGAATAAAAGGACCAGTAGATCCATCCGATTCTCCGAAAAATAACACCACTAAGAAGTAAAAGGAACAGCCGGACTTAAGGCTCACTTTAAAAAGAACCTCATCTTGATACCCAGGAGAGTACATGAATGCAGGGGACATTTGGGTGGGGGATAATTGGTTACTACAGAAAGAGTTAATTGGAACTTGAGTCACCAGGATACTGTGGGTATTTAGAGGAACTTACTCAGCAACCATATTACAGACCTGTGAGATTAACGACAATGATCAATTATATAATGGAGAAAAAAACGTGAAGCATAACGATATTAGAGTAGCGTGTAGTTGGCTAGATTGCAACTGTTATCCGTTTGTATGTTTCTGTTGTAAAAATTGTAAGGAGTTGTGGTGGGTCCACTGCCAGAAAGGGAGGGCTCTAAAAGTGTATGTCAGCCCTGCTGGGAGGAGCAGCGTGAGTTGACTGCTTTGGCCTTAAGCCAGAAAGTAGCAACTCGAGAGCTGAAAGTGGGATTCCCGCTCTGGTGGCAAATATATTCCAAGGGAGCAACCCTGACTTATATTGCTATCACCCCAAACGAACCTCCCGGACCATTTAACACAGACATCGTCAGTCAAGTGTCGTAAGCAAGTAAAAGACTCAGGTGTGATATTCCACCATTAAAGGACAAAAATTGGCATTCCAAAAAGAAGTGGAAAAGAGGAGTGAGTTCCACCCTGAAGAATATCCTTGCTGCCGTGAAGATGGTACACTCTCGCGGCTAGCAGCAACCTAGCTGGCGAGCGAGGCAGAGGGGTGAGGAGTGGGGAAGGGAATCTCACACAGAAATAACAGGAGGGTAGTGAAGGTGCTTACAACTCTCGATAACCGGAGGCTTGAAGGTGATAGCATTAAGGGGGTTAGGGAAAGAAACCAATTCTATTTACTGCTCTGGCATTGGGTGTCACCCAACTCTAATAGTGTACATAATAATAATAATGATGATGGGATTGGTAAAGGGAACACAAGAAAGCCATGAGCCCTCCAAATGGTCCTCTCACTAGATGGGATGCCTCTAGTCCAATACAAACAGTTGTTGCTGTAGGAGCACCGAGTTTCATAGTGGGACTATGTAACCTAGCTAACATACTACAGTGTGGGAAAGCAGAGAATTTGACAGATTTTACATGTGTCCGTATCAAACCCAGGAAAGTCAGATTATAATTACCTAGGGAGTACTTTGTGGATATTGGGGCTGTGGGAAACCATTGCCTCTGATTGGAGGACGAGAGGAGACCCTTTTTTGAAGGCAGAATTTGGACATTAGGCTGTGTCAAACCCTGGAGGGGACTCAGGAGAAATATTATCCAGAGGAACCTGCTCCTTTGTATATCTTAATGTCTCCCAGCCAGAAAAAGCCGAATGGTTATTAGGAAAACATGGGGGTCCGTCTCTGGAAACCAGGGAAAGATAGAGGCAATATGATTCAAATAAAAAAGAGCCTGTACCACATGATCCAAGCCCTGTGGGACCTAACCCAGTTATTGGGGCGGGGGCGGAAGAAATATTGCAGATATTTCCTAGAGAGAAACGAAACGGAGGCCAAAAATGAATCTAGAGGTTGGCTCAGCCCACCAAAGAATATAATACACTTTGAGGGTGATGCAGGCAACTTATAAGGCACTAAACCAGACCTACCCTAATTTAACCGAAGAATGCTGGCTGTGTTACCTAGTGAAACCACCTCTTTATGAAGCTATAGGATCTGTTGCTGAGTCAAGACGAGTTAACTGAACAAACCCGGGGAGTGTTTGTGGGAAAGAACAAGGTAGTGTCCAGAGAATATCAATGGCCTGGGAAGTGAGTGGAAAGGGGAGATGTGTGGGAAATGTAAATTTTAGAGACAAGAACCACCTGTGCCAGGTAAAAATGTCTGTATCAGATCCAAAGGAGCCAGTCGTGGCTCCTTCCGCTAAAATTCAAAATGGGTCTGTAACACTTTAGGGGTAACCTCTGCATCTTTACAAAAGCCTTTAATGAAACCTATGAGTTTTGCATACAAGTCCTAATAGTTCCCGAATTACCTACCATCCTGAAGAATATGTGTATGCTCAATACCAAACTTGTGAGAAACCCCATTTAGTGAAACGAAAGAGCCTTCACAGCATTAACAGTGGCTGTATTACTAGGTATAGGAGCGGCTGGGAGGGGAACGGGTAGCTGGCCTTGTAAATCAAGAGGTGGGATTTGAAGAGCTTAGGTGTCAGTAGACGAAGATCTAAGGAGAATTGATAAATCCATAAAAGATCTCACAGACTCCTAGATTCGCAGAAGAAGTGACCTTGCAAAATAGAAGGACCAAATTTACTGCTTACAACAAGGAGGTTTATGTGCTGCACTTAGAGAAGAGTGCTGTACGCAACCGGAGTGGAGTTATAAGAGAGACCATGGCAAAATTACAAGAAGGACTAGAAAAGAGAAAACAAGAAAGAGAAGCACAACAAACCTGGTATGAATCTTTGTTCAGTAAATCCCTTGGTTAACGACCCTCTTGTCCACAAAAGCGGACCAATAATTCTGCTCAAGCTTTAATACTGACTTTTGGACCCTGCATTTTTAACAAACTTATCAGTATAGTCAAGAGGAGATTAGAAGAACATTCAACATTTACATTATCCATTACACCCACATTGTCCATCCCACCCCTCCCCTTTGCGTTTAAGAGAGAGCTTTTGCTACAGTATAGCCTGCAGAACTTATATCCTGGCGCTCTATGGTGTTTATAGCAGGCCTGCGCCTCAGTTCTAGTTTTTGTTTGTTGATCTTTTTCTGTTTCATGTTTTGAGGACAGTCCTTAGCCAAATGTCCTTGCTGCTGGCACTGGAAACAGGTGATTTTCTTTAGCTGCTCCGATGATAACTGCTGCTTCTTCATCTGTGCTGGTTCAGGTGCTGAAAGCTTAGGAGGTGCTGGGCTTGGAGTCCTCTCAGGAGCACTGAGTAGCTCTGCTTTGCGGGTGCAGGCTTCTATCATCTGTGCTAGGGTTGGTTCTGGATACAGTGGCAGGCTTAGGATGACCCTCCGGCAGGCTTGGTTGGCGTTCTTTCTGCTAATTCTTTGATTAATTCTGCCTGCATGGCTGGATTATGCACCTGACGCTCCACCTGTGTCTTTAACCGATCTATGAAGCTTAAAAATTCTCAGAAGGATATTGTTTAATATTAACATAACTAGTAGTTACTTCAACTGTTGGCAATTTAATAAAGGCCTGTTCAGCTATTTCACAAATTTTATCTAAAATAAATTTAGATAATAACCGAGTTTGCTTTTCAGGGCTATGTATGTCACCCTCCCCACATAAATGCTGTAATGTAATTTCATTATCATCAGCATCCTTAGCATGTTCAGGATTTGTATGAATTTCTGTTAAAAGACTGCCCAAAGAACGTTTCCAAATATTAAACCATAATTCATATTCAGCTGGGGTAAGCAAACACCTGAAAAGGTCTTTTACATCATGTGGAACCAATTCATTTGATGTAAAAGTTGCTCTCATAATTCCCTTAAATATTTCACTTTGCCTCCCAAATTCCCTTTGTACCTTACAAATTTCTTTTTTATCTTGGTATGATAATGGTTGATATGTTCTTTTACCATTCCTCTTCCCAACGTATTGAATCGGTAATGCATCAAAAAGTATATTAGATTCAGGGTTAATCGGTAAGTTAGGGGTTAACTGGTTCTGTGCCTGTGCAGGCTGTAGCGGTAAGTTAGGGGTTAATTGGTTCTGTGCCTCTGCAGGCTGCGGCTGTGTAGCTGCTACACGTGCTTCCCCTCCCCCATCCTCAGGCTCTGCATTCTCCGAGCTCTCATCTCTCCCCCGGTTAGTGAAAGAGTTACAATGCTGCCTGGAATTAGAATTCTGATAAAATGGATGAAAACCTGGAAAATATTGAGCAGAAACGGGAATTGGATGCAGGAAAGGATTATTGGGAGAAAAAGACATGTTACAGTTAGGATTTAGTATAGGTTTTTCCCTTTGCACCGAGGAAAGCTGAGTTTCTAAATTACTCTGCTCACATGGATTTTCTGAGAGACGGGGATACAGCGGTAAGTTTGTATCAGATTGTACGGGGGCTGCTAATTCAGTGTATTTTGGAGGATCAATTGTTTTAGTAGTTTCTTGAGGTAATTCTGATTTCTCTTTTAATTCAGGGACAGGAGGTTCCGAATTAGGTAAAGAGGAGTTTAAAGAATTTTCCTGTGGTCTATCTTGGTTTTCTAATAGTGATAAGTGTTTGTGAATATTTAAAAATATAGGCAAAAATAACGCAGCATTGGTATCACCTTTCTGTATTTTAGAAGTTAATAAATCTCCAACACTGTCCCAAAATAAAACCGATTTGATATTTTGCTTATCAAATTCTGTAATTTCTCGAGACAACCAAATAACAAACTTTCCAATCTGTTTCTTAGAAATTACAAAATCCTGTACATCTAGCATTTCTTTAAGCTGGGTAACAATACTCTTTTGTTGTGCTGAAATATTCCCCCCCATTCCGATGTTATAAAACACAAACAGCACGGTTCCCCGTCTTTCGCAGAAAAGTTACAAAATAACAGCTGGTTGCAAAACCCAGGTGTGTTAGTATGGGGGTGCTGGGCCTTTGTTATTCACCACGTGGCTTAACTGCGACTACATAGACGGTCCCGGGGATCCCTCTGCAGAGAACACACCGGCGTCTGTGCTTAGGGTCACAGCGTACGCACGCCAGGCAGCGCTGGCAGAACACGTGTACTGGGGCCGGGATTGCGCAACACCGGCCACGTGTTGCCCGCTGCACGCCTGAACTGCTGCCGCTTCCCACCCGCGGGTACAAACCCCCCACGAGTCTCGGGCTATCCGTTTAAAAACACCCCTCCCCTGTACCTCGGGGCTAACTCTGGGGTTCCCACCTCCCCGAAGGGATATGTTACCTTACCAAACGGAGCGCGGTTTTCGCTGTAACTCTGCAAAAGTTCCAATCCAGAAGCGGCTTTTCCGAAGATGCGAAGAAGTTCCCCGCTTCACCCTCCTGTGTTTAAAGCCGTTAAAAACAGCTGCAAGCACGGAGGAAGTTGCATCACCTGACCGGCCTCTGTGGAAGTCCTAAAACTGCGAACTTCAGGCTAATTCGGGGTTCAAAACAGCTCCAAAACGGCAGGCGCCAACTGCAAAGGCTACTGTGTCCTTTCCTAATTAATATAAGATCAGACAAAGTATCTTTGCATGGATGAAAAAGGGATACAAAGAGGCTCTTTCAGGTTGTTTATTCCAAGGGCTCTTTAGGTGGTAAGGTCCCCAATACATACAGCCCCTGACGCCCCTGTTCGTCCTCCTGGAACATTTTCTTGTCCCATATCCGCTCTTTACGATTTTTCTTTAGATGACCTTTGTATAACTCCCTTGTATCCCAACATCTTATTATTATTCCCAAAAGGCTGCCTAGTGGTATTTCTGGCAACCTACTTGTCTTATCTTTATTTCTTTGTGGATCACAGGAACTTGGACCCCTTCATGGGTCATTCAGACTTAAAACTTTACTCTTTCTTTGTCCCATTTTTTACCTCAGGAGACTGTCTTGAGATGTTTGTGCTCCCCCTTGTGATCCGCCTGGGTCAGGATGGGAAGGAATTTTGCCTCTACCTGGGCTGGGATGGGAAAAGCAGCTTTCCCTCTTCCCTCTGTGACTCATGTGTTGCTCTCCACTTTTCCCTGCCCGGGTCCCACCTCTGCCTGGGCTGGGATGGGAAAAGAACCCAGCTTCTCCCTGGGCTAGGATGGGGAAAGCAGCCTCCCCTCACTCGCTTTGTCCCTTCACTGGCCGGGTCCCTCGCGGGATACTGGAACCGCGGATAGAAGGGCTCTGCTCTCACTTCATGGCAAAATCCACGTCTCATTCAGGCAAGCACACAGTCACCTCCACCAAACCAGACAATTACTTACAGCTTCCATGCTCCTGTCTGGGTCTTCGTGCACGAGAATTACAGGTGATTTTGCTGCGATCTTCCGGGGAGCTCTTTCCTTGCTCAGTCTATATCGTGAGGTCGTTGGGTCCCGAGAACCACTGACAAACCAGGGCCACAGTAGTGGGGAGCCTCCCCAAAATCACAGTGCCTCTCAGGGCTTCAAGGTCGTCCCAGGTTTTGGCATCAAAATGTTATAAATGAGAAACAAAAAGTCTCAATACTTAGCAAAATTTAGATTGCTTTATTTTATATAGACGGAGCAAGCAGCGCTGGGGAACATGAGGGGTCACTGCCCACTCCACGCTCCATCAAACCTTGGTTTGCAGCCTCTTCCTATAGTATGGTCTCTCGTTGTAATCAATAATTGTTTTGCTGTCATAATTTTGCCAGGTAAGTAGCAGTGGTTGAAATAAACACCTGTAAATTCTCTGGGCGATAGTCAGTCTCATAGATAACCATCTGGTCTTGGTAGATAAAAATCAGGACAAGTCAGAAAGTCTGGTCTTTGTAGACAGCATTGATTAAACAAAGGCAGGAGGTCTGACCTTGCAAAATCTATCGGACTATTGGAAAGTCTGATTTTGCAAACTGGTAGTAGATACAACTTATTTAGAAAACATAATATTCATAACAGGGGGATTTAAACCAGCATGATTTAATAATATATTTTCCTTTATCTAGTGTTTGTGCTTCACTTCTGACCTTAGTATTCTGTTTTATACAAACCCCAATACTTTTATGATTAACAGGAATCTTTTATCTATTATCACACAAGTTAGCCAAGTCTTCAAAGATCTTCCCCCAACCTCTCCCTTCTTCTAAAGGCTTAACTTTATCCCATATTCCGTCCCCCCTCCCCACCCAGAGGCACAGGGGATGGGTGTCACAGTCAGGTCATGTCACAGCTTCCCCCTCAGGGACAGGAATCCTTGTCCTACTGCAGTCCGGGGTCCCTCCCACGGAGCACAGTCCCTCAGAACCAAGCTGTTCCAGCAGGGATCTCCCACAGGCTCACAAGTCCCGCCAGGAGCCACTTCCACGGTCCTGCAAGGTCTTCCCACGGGCTCGGGGCATCTCTCAGGCACCCCCTGCTCCGGCCCGGGCTCCTGCCGGGACTGCACGTGGGTCCCTGCTCCATCCCCTGCTCAGCCCCAGCTCCCAGCACCTTCAGCTCTCGGTCACCCCGAGCTCCCGGGCGGTTCAGGACAGCAGCGGCTCCTTCGGCCTCAGCCCGGGCCGGGCCCTGCCCGAGTCTGGAAGCGCCAACGGCCTGAGAGAGCCCCGGGGCTGCTGCCGGGGGATGGGCCAGCCCGCACTCGCTGCGATTGGCTGATTCTGCCGTCACTCCTCGATCTCGCGCACTGATTGGGCAGAGCGGAGACAAGCCCCGCCCCGGGGCCAAAGGCGCCATTTTGGCAGCGTCTCTGCGGGTCTGGCGGCAGCCTGGAGCCCGGTGAGGCGGCGGCGGAGCTCGAGGCGGTCCCAGCGCAGGTGGGAGCCGCGCTCGGTTCTGCGGGGGCTCGGGGCTCGCTGCGGGCGGAGGGGGCGGCAGGGGGCTCTGGCGGGTTGGTTGTGCCGTGCCCGGCCCGTGTTCCCCTGGGCTGAGGGCGCTGCGGGAGCGGCTGCCCGCGGTCTCCTTCCCGCTGGGGCCTGGGCAGGAACCGCTGCCGGGGCAGCGCTGGCTCGTCCTGGTTCCTGTGGGTAGCACAGAGGTGGCTGCCCTGTGCCCGGGGCTGTGCGGGAAAATTCACGTGGCCAGAGGTTTGTGTGCCCAAAGGAGACAGAGGAGTCCTGCAAAAGTGACTTTATTCATGAACAAAGGGAGACGCCATGCGGCATTTCCCATGTGGTCTCTAAAACGCAGTCTTCTTTTTATCCTCATTTTCCCGGCTGCATCTCCTTCTCCCTTTGCCCACTGGCTGAGGTACTTGGAAGGTTCAGACTTTCCTTCTGCCTACTGCATGTCCCCCTTAATATGCACCCCTCCTTTAGTATGACATCTGATGTTCCCGCCTCGGTTAAGTGTTTTTCTTTCTCGAAGTTCAGGAATTGAGCAGGATTTTGGCTGAGCAGCTATCCCTGTAAATTAGTAACATTTTCTCAAACTGAAGATTTTTCCCATTGCTTTCTCGTGTACAAGTTCCAGGCCCTATCTCTAAGCTAATTCACTTATCGACCCTATTTTTTCTTCCTGAGTCCTCTTTGATTTAGGGGTTATTCTCAGTGCCCTCACTGCCTGTCCTTTTGTAGCCGTTTCTGGATCAGGCCTGGCTGCCACCTGCATCCCCTTGCTCACCTGCTGAATGAGCTGCACTCAGCAAGGTGTCGAGCATGGGAAAAAGATGAGAGTTGCTGCAGCACATCAGAGGAGAAACAGCATTCGTTTAAGCCATGATCTGCCTGGGAACCACGAAAACATGTCCCATTGCCATCCTTTCCCCATTTGGACTGGTACATGATCTACTTTCTTACTTCCTTTGGTATCTGTTGTACCGCTTTCCAATTACCATTTTTTTGCAAACAGCAGTTTGAGTAATTTAATTTTTCACAGACTCTTCCTCCTTCTGTTGATAGGTAATCTGATCCCATCCCATGGTGAAATGTCTTGTTCTTCATTTCCCAGGGTTGGTCGGCAGGAAGGTCAGGAGCTGGAGGTGGTCATATGTTATTCCGAGGACTGATAATATATTCTTTAGTGCATAATAATAATAGCAGTAATAATAATAATAACAACAACTACAACAACAATAATAATAGTATGAGTATTAATAATAATAGCAATAATGATAACAATATTTAGTTTTTAATCTAATTATGGTACTCAAAGTATTGGTGAATTTTCTTTCTCCTCATATGAATTCATTAAGGTTCCCAGAGGCTGGTCCATGCATTTGTAGGGTTTCTTTTGGTTTCTGTTCATCTTTTCCCCTTTTGTGAGCACTCCCTCCAGCCTGGGCTGCATCAATTGACCACTTTTCTCTAATTAAATCATCAAATGTTTGGACTCCCATCTGATTTCTCTGGACTAGCAAAAACACCCCAGTGCTCTAATACACCCTGTATAACCTAGACAGTGACAGCACGTGTTGGAGTGGGGAGAGAGATGATTCCCCCCCACTTTTTAAGTAAAGTTTTCACAACATTCTCCATTTGCTGTTTCCCTTTGCAACTTAACCAGTTTCTGTTGCAGTCAGATATCCTCACTATGGGCTCTGCCTTTAGCTGTGCAAATTCCATCTGTGCAGGCAGGCAGAGCTTGGGGTGAGGGCCAGAGGGAATCAGCCCAATTCCTCCCCCATGCAAGAAGACCCTGGTACATTGTCCACACTTTACTCCAGCAGTGTTAATTTGCATTTCTAAAGCACCACTTCTGCTTCCTGGAATTAAGCTTCTGTTCAAGAGCAGACATTGGGTGACTCACTTGTGGCAAGCTCACAATCTGCTTTTTTTTTCCTTCTTTTTCTTTTTAAGCAATATTGTTTTACCTGTTGATGTGTTAAAGCATCACCTTTAAATCCCTTCTAGTTTTGCAAAATCCATCCTAAAGGCGAATATTGAAGAACCCAAACAAAAATTTTGCTATCACTAAGAGCCTCACCGAAATACACGCAAAGAATTTCCAGTGGAATCAAGTTATTTCTACTTCTCCTAGGAGTGAAAAACTGATTGTCACATCCTCGGCCCAAACTTGACTGACCACACAAAAGTAGGATCATTCTCCACTAGGTGGAGAATTGGCAGGTTAAGGAATTCCAGACACCAGTTCCAAGGGAGATAATTCAATGTCTGCCCTGGGTCTGGCTCTTATTCTTGCCAAAGCCAATGGCAAAAACCATACCCGTGCCATCTTGGTTTCTATCACCAGCTTCCAAAGGAGTTTCTTTATTTCCCCATTCATTCTTTCTATGTGAGCTCTGGGGGTGCCAGGATTTGTGTTGTATTCCTAAAGCAGCCATAACCCCCGAAGGATCTTTCCTGTAAAATGAGTTCCCCATCTGAGTCTGTTGCTTCCACAATCCCTTATCTGGAAATTACTTATTTCTGAAATACCTTAATAAGTGATCCAGTGATTGATGCAGAGGTGAGAATTGCTTTTGCCCCCCTGTTAGCTGCCATGCTGTCCCCAGCAGATATTTGAGCCTTCCTGCTCAGGGCATTTCAGTGCCAGGCTCTTCCAAGCACACACAGCTCCGCCGGTTGAGCTGACCATGCGGGCGGTGACCTGCGCTTGCTCTAATTCCCTTTCCTTAATCAGAGCGTGTCTTGGAACTCTTTTCCCTTCTCCTGCCCTTGCAGACCCATCCATGAACACATTTTGTCCCTCAGGCCAGGCAATGTCTCATCAATCTCTCCTGTGCTGGCTCTGGAGCTCTGTCCCTTGAATGCAGCCATGGGTTTGTTGCCAGCCCCTGTGCAGGCTGTTCAAACAGGAGGCTGGGTTAAACCCTTCCCCTGTCCTCAATTCTAAATCCTCCTGTGCCACTGAACAAGTTTCATTCTGTAATCACTGAGCACTGCTCATCCATGTAGAGGCTGTTTTAGTTATCAAAGCTTGAACTTGGTGCCAGATTTGAACAACAGGAGATCCTCCTGCCATCAGTTTTTGGGTCTTGGGTCCCATTAAAGTTGTGGCTGCACAATTCTGCAGACATTGAGGCCACTCTGGCCCCTGGGTTAAACATTTTAGCTCAAGAATCCCTTTGGCATGGCCCTGTCTAACATCCACATTTTAAGAAGTGAGGTTGACTTTCCTGGTAAATATTTAAAGGTTTAATAATAGGCAATAAGAGACAAACAATAAAGCAAAAGATTATACCAGCAGGGTACTTGGCCTTCAGCCAAGAGCACACCCTAACTCAAGAAAGCATTTCCTTAAATGCATCAACCTGTTGCATATTCATGCATTGTTCAAACACATTACCCCCAACCTGAAAAGCAACATTTTTTCCTTCCCTGGAGGTCTGGTGTCCCATAATCCAAGAATGAGGAAAATTTCCTGATTATCTTTTCTTTTCTACCATTCTCTGAGTTAGTTACGTGAACAAAAGCTTTTTACCTCACCATGTGATAGTCCAAGAAAAATATTATTTATCGCAGTGCTATTTATAAGTTTTGTTAAGAGTAAAACTAAAAGAAACTATATTAATACAGCTAGTTTTCCAATGTTATACATATAGCATTCATTTTAATATTTGCCAAAAGCCAATAATGTAATATGTACTGTAACACACATACAATTAAAATTTCTTTTGTGAGTCTGGAAGAGCCTTGGCTGGGGCAACAATCATTTTGGTTTTATTTAATTTTCTGAAGTGTTCCTGTTTCTTGAATCCGTACCACAACATTGAGGTTATCTGGGTTTAAAACCTCATACAAAGTTCAGGCTGGAACAGAGAATCGTCAGTCCAGGTCCTGCAATTCCTTATTAGTCCTCAGAATTGTCCCAGTTCCATTTTATTGCTGGGTAACGTTAGTTCTGAGATTCCCTGGTCCTTCTCTGGGTCAAATCAACAGCAGCCTTCAGTCAATATATGTCCCAAATATTTAACCTTTTTCCCTCCTATTTGCGCTTTTTTTCCCCCAAGTACTGAAAGATGCTTTTCAGCCTGAACATTCATCCATTTCACAGAGGCTTCTTCTACTTGGCTGAAGTACTTGAGAGGTGCAGACTTCCCAATGCACCCACTGCATCCCCCTTGGCAGAGCAGCAGTCTGTGTGGTCAGTTAATAACATTTTCTGAACCTGATGGCTTCTGCTGTCACTTCCTTATGTACTCGTCCCTGGCCCTATCTCCAGGCGGATTCCCAGCATCTGTTTGTAAAGACACTTTCCTGTTCTTCCTTCCATGGGGGTCCAGGCAGAGCCGCAGCTCCCAGCGTTCCCCACCTGCACCCCACCTGCCCCCCCGGGCCCCAGCGCCCCCCCCGAGGGGAATTTGGGGAGGTGGGAGGGGGCAGCGCCAAGGCCGGGCCCCCCCGCGCTGCCGTGGCGGGAGCGGCTGCAGTGGGGACCGAGTGCGGGCGGGAGCGGCCGAGAGCCCAGCGCTGCCCCAGCCCGAGCTGCCCCAGCTCCATCCCTGCCCCTGCGCTGGGATGCTGTGGGTTTGGGGGGAAGAGGGAGCCGGCAGGGGGTGCTGGGCCTGGGGGCAGCAGGAGAAGGGAAGGGGAAGCAGGGCTGGAGAACAAAATGGTCAAATGATGCACGTGGGAGGAGAAGGTGGGATAGTGCAGGAGGAGGAGGAATATTAGGAGGGAGATGAGTGTGAGGAACAGTAGGGACACAGGAGGAGGAGAAATGGGAAGCAGCACAAGGTTCCACCCCTCCCTGTATATGCAGCCTCTTCCCCAGGTCCAGCAGTCTGGTCCCTCTCACATGCAGCAAGTGACCGGAGAGAGGGATCCACAATTTTCACAGGGGTGAATCTTGGTGTTTCTGAGCTTTTTTGGGCTAAATGTTAATGCTTTGGTTTTTTATGGGGCCTAAATCTTTATATTTTGCAGGAGGTTTTGGCTGCATCTTGCTGTTCGGGGAGATTTTGATCTCTCTCTTGATGTTTGGAGAATTTTTGGGTTGAATCTTGGTGTTTGGGAGGTTCATACAGACACAAGATGCCCAATGACTTCCTGACATGAACTTGGGCAAAGAGGAACCCCCTAGTCGAAGGCGTTTTTTTCTTTTTTTTTTCCCCAGAACAGGATTTTTCATTCCCAAGGCGTGGGCAGATGGAGAAGGAGCAAAAGCCCCAGAGATCACTCAAGAGGAGGGGCTGCAAACCCAGCCCAGGGAGCTGCGAGGAGGAAAGACCCTCCCTGAGCCGGGAAGGCGGCCGGAGATGCAGGCAGAGCTCAGAGCTGGTGGAGAAGCCTCATGGAGGGGAGAAGCCCCACAAGTGCTTGGAATGTGGGAAGGGTTTCATCTGCAGGCCGCATCTGATCCAGCAGCAGATGATCGATACCGGTGAAAAGCCCTACGAGTGTGGGAAATGTGGGAAGAGCTTCAGGAACATCTCCAACCTGATGCGGCACCAGGTGATCCACACAGAGGAACAGCCCTACACCTGCTTGGAATGTGGGAAGAGCTTTGGATGGATGTGCCACCTGAGAAGACACCAGGTCATCCACAGCAGGGAGGGATCTTACAAGTGTCCTGAATGTGGGAAGAGGTTTCAGACCAGCTCCAATCACCTCCTACATGAGTGGATTCACACAGAGGAGAGGCCCTTCCGCTGCCCTGAGTGTGGGAAGGGATTCAACCGCAACGACACCCTCACTGCCCATCAGCGCATCCACACTGGGGAGAGGCCCTACAAGTGCCCTGAGTGTGGGAAGAGCTTCTCCACAAGCTCTGACTTGACCCGACACCAACGGAGGCTCCACTAAGGGAAGCCCTGTGAGTGCCCCGAGTGTGGGAAGAGCTTCGTGCTCTGCTCCAGCTCCATCCCCCATGGGAGGATCGGTGTTGGATGATCCCCAGTGACCCCCGTTGGGCAGAGCCCTGGTGATCCGTGGTCCTGGTGATCTGTGTTTTTGGAAGACACCTGGCTGGGGGGGCTCTGCATCATCCTGTCTTCCTCTGGGCACCTGGATGAACGCAGGGACAGGAACGTCCATTGGGACACAAGCACAGAGGGAATTACTTTTGGTGAGTGAATTTGTTGACTTTCAACCCCAGAAAATCTTCTGTGTTCAATTCTCTCTTCTAATGGCATCCAGGAATACTGAATGGTCTTGGAGGTCCTTTCCAGCCTCAGTGATTCCAGGGTTTTGATTTCCTATTGTCCAAGGGTGTCTTCTGCAGCCAAATGCTGATAAACTGGGGCAAAGACCAAGATTTTGGAGACAGTGGAGTGGAAACCCCTCCAGAAAAGGTTCTTCCCTCCCTCCCCAATACGTGGATCCTCAGCTCACACAGATATGGAAATCCTTTTCTTTTGGCCTTGATTTGCTTTTCATTTCTCTTCATCCCTTTAAATCATCCAACCTTGGGGTAAAAATAAAGACATTGAACTGAGACAGTGGTGGGGACATGGGAGGATGTAGTTATTATGTCGAGATGGATATGACTGGCATAATCACCAATCCTTTATTAAAAACTTCTCGTGCCTTTGTTCAATGAACTTCTTTCAGGCAAATCTGTCTCTTTTCCTCATAGGCAGCTCCACACAGCTCTGACTCCTCTCTGCAAGTTTCCTTCTACATGATTGGCTGAACCCCAACCTGTCCCTCACACAACTTCTTACCTTATCTGTCCCTTGCACAGCTGCGTGTCCCTTACCTACCCACAGCACAACCAGCACGCTCCATGCCAAGCTGCAGCAGACCCTGGGTCTCAAGCTCCAACTCCAGCAGCAGCTTGTGGCCAGCTGACCCCTCTTTTATAGCACCCACCCTCATTGGGCAGGCAAGGTTGTTTCCACTCCTCAGTAATCAGTACAGCTGTAATTCATTGGGAAAGATTGCCTTCTGCACTATCCTTAGAGCCATCTTCCATTTCCAGGCACTGAGAACCCCCTAAACCTCCATTGCTGGGCAGGGGAACCCCTGGAATCCCCATTTTGGGTCCTGTGACCCCACTCAGTCCTCTTGCCTAGCACTGGGACCTCCCTGTACCTCCTTTCCCAGCATCACCACCTTCCTGTACCCCCTTATCTGGCACAGAGACCCCCCTGAACCCCCATTTCTGGTCACCAGCACCCCCTGAACCCCCATTTTCTGGCAGTGGAACCCCCTTGAGCCCCAATTTCTGAGAAGGAAACTCCTCCTTAACACGCATTCCCCAGTATGGGAACCCCTGAACCCCCATTTTTGGGCACGGGGACTCCCCCGTCCTCCCTTCTCCAGCACCGGGGACCCCCCTGCATCCCCTTATCCGGGGCTGGGATCCCCCTGCACCCCGTCAGTGCTCTGGGACCCCCCTGTACCCCCATTCCCAGCCATGCCGCCTTTCCAACACCCCAGATCCGCCCTTTTCCTCGGGTTTTGGACCCCCAGATCTCCCAAATTTCCACGTCCCCCCAGTTCTCCATTCCCGAGACTTCCTGGTCTCAGCGGAGAGAGACCAGATGAATTCCCTGGAATTCCCCTCTACTCTCCTCTCGTTTAATCTCCCAAACTGCGTCCCTGGGAGCTGCCCGCCCCTCCCAGCCCCCCTTTCCTGTGACCCAGGAACCCCCTGGACCCCGATTCCTGCCTGTCCCAGCTCCCAGACTGCAATGGATGAATAGAATGTAATTGGTGTAAGAATTATATAGCAGTGTAGAATAAGCAATATTTGTAAGAGCAAAGTAAAAAAGCTAAAAACCGAACCACAGACAGTAAAGACACAGATCGTTTGATTACATCATTGTAACATCCAACAAAGGTAGGACAGCTGCCTTTCCCAGCTCTCAGACCCTCCTTTCCCTCAACACTGGGGACTCTTGGACGCCTTTCCAGGGCACTGGGACCCCCTGGATCTCCCATCCTGCCTCTCCCAGTCCCTTCAACCTTCCTTCCCGGCTCTCCCAGTTCTGCTTCCTGACCCTTGGACGCCGCCAGACCCCCCAGTCTCTGTGTCTCCCCAGTTCTCCACCCCCTTCTCGTCCTGCGGGGGCATCCTGGGTGGTCCCGGGGCAGATTCAGGGGAATTCCCAGGGTTTCCTCTGTCCCCTCCCCGTCCTGGCGCTCCCCCGGTCACTTTCGCGTCTCCCAAGCTGCGGCTTCCGGGATCCGCCCCGGGACTGGTGACCCCCTGGCACCGGGACCCCCTGAACCCCCGTTCTTGGCACGAGGACCCCCCTGCACTTCCATTTCCAGGCTAACTCCCCTTCCTGGGCACAGAGACCCCCTTGAACGTTCATTTCGGAGCACTGGGACCCCTCTGTACCCCCTTCTCCAGTCCAAAACCCCATACAACCCCTTACCTGGAACCTGGAACCGACCTGAACCCTCATT
The DNA here is from genome assembly GCA_030060385.1 of Muscicapa striata striata. Classification (NCBI taxonomy): domain Eukaryota; kingdom Metazoa; phylum Chordata; class Aves; order Passeriformes; family Muscicapidae; genus Muscicapa; species Muscicapa striata. Next base: position 7,604 of record JAREIS010000711.1, on the reverse strand, counting down.
CCCTGGCACGGCAACCATGCTGAACCCCCATTTCTGGGCACCGGGACCCCCTGAACCTCAGTTTTCAGGCACCAGAACCCCTTGAGCCCCAGAACCCAGAAAGGGAACCCTCCTGAGCCCCATTTCCTGGGCACCCACTGCATCCCGTTATCCAGCACCGGGACCCCCTGAACCCCCATTCCGCTGCACCGGGACCCCGTGTGCCCCCATATCCGGGAATTAAACTCTTCCAAACCCTCCATTCTCACGCACTGGGACCACCCTGCACACCTTTATCCAGCACCAATGCCCCCTGCACCCCCTTTCCCTGTCCTCTCCCTCTCAGAGACCCCAGCCCCCCTTTTCCTTGACCCCAGGACCCCCTGGACCCCCATTCCTGCCTTTCCCAGCCCCCACCCTCCACTTTCCTTAATCCATGCACCCCTTTTCCTGGGTACAGGCACCCCCTGTGTTGGAGTCAGTGAGTCAGGGTCTCTCTGAATTCTTCAGAGAGAAATCAGAGTGCAGGGATTGAATTAAAGCCTTTGGATGGATTGAAGTCTATTAAGCCACGCACACATAAAGTAGACACTTAAGTAGAAGTAAGTTAGTAATTTTAGGGTGAGTTCTAATGCTTTTAGTAGGTGGACGGTTTTAAATGCCACAGTAGCAGTGCAAATTCTAGTGAAGGTTGAAACATACTGATATCTTCAGCAGGAGGCTCCAGGCCCACAGTTGTAGACAGGACTTAGACATAATAGAGCTATAATAAGAATACTGCTTACATTTTTCAGAAGAACAAGATAGGTTGTATGAGTAGTTATATACGTAACCTAGCGTGCTAAGAAACTAGAATTCTAATAGGTTAAGAAGTGGTGATCTGAGCTTGCATCTCAGTTTGTTGGAAAAATCCTATATAAGAGTATGTATTGGGGAGAGTTGTTGCTTTTAGCCATTCTGGCTTTTAGCCATTTGCTTATTGCCACTGCATTTGCCATTGCTTTGCCATTGCTTTTTGCTATTGCCTGTTGAGACTGATGTGCTTTGTAATAAGATGTGCTTTGTAATAAATAACCTTTTTAACTATTAGCTGCTTTGCTTATTTAGAAGATTACCCGACAAAGTAAGAGCCTGAGAGCTCAGAGTAGGTGCTTAGAGCACTGGAGGTCAGGGAACCTCAATTCTGGTGCCCTGTGAGTGGAACGTTGGTTTGTTCCCTTTACTAATAACTTTAAATTACTGTTGGGCCTCCTCAAAGGCCTCAAATAAGTGTGGTAAGGAGAAAGCCAGAAGAAAGGCCCTGCTGACTGCTGGGAGAAGCAAGCACAGCTGGGGAGGAGACTGGGATTTCTCATTGCCTATCTTATATTGAGGTGAGCAACTTTGGGGTAATCTAGGAGCATGGGAAATATTATGCCAAAAGAGCAGAAATGAGAAAAAATACAAAACTTATGATGATATATTTAAGATAAGCTGAGTGCTGAGGTATATTCATAGAGAAGGGGGGAAATATATTTAAAGAACAGAAATAAAGAGTATAGGAAAGGATCTAGAACTTATAATGATGTATTTAAGATGAGCTGAGTGTTTAGGTAAATCCACAGAGAAGGGGGAAAATATATTTAAAGAACAGAAGTAAGAGTATGGGAAAGGATACAGAATTTATAATGACATATTTAAAGTAAGCTAAGTGTTGTGGTGAGTCCATAGATATAGGGAAAGTGTATTTGAGGAGCAGGAATATATGTCTGATTATTTAGAATCTTTATTTAGAGAAATGGTGTCCAAAAGTTCTGCGGCAAACGAAGTTCCCTTGAAATAGAGAAATCAATGTCACCCCTCCGAGTGTTATAATTGTTTCAAATCAAGGACTCAAGGCGGAGATAAGGAGATAAAAGTAACAGCTCTTTACTACTCTAACTCACAGCACAAGTAGAAAACAACAGTAATTATTAAAAATTACCGACTTAAAAACAGAAGAAAAAGTCAGTTGTAGTCCTTTTAGACGCGGACACACCGGGTCTGTGTCCGTTCCTGGGGGTGTAACTGTAGCAGGGCCAGCACAGCTGCAGGCGCAGGCGGGAGCCAGGGGAGGTGGAGGGAACAGCCGCGGCCGGGCTGGCTCAGGTGAGAGCTCTTCACCCGATCCTGTGTCCAGATGAGCAGTGTATTCCCAGAGGTAGGAAGTATTTGGTCTTTGGTGGTCAGCAGCGCCTCCGAGGTAGCAGGGCAGATGCTGGGCAGCTGAAATGCAGCCGCTCCCGGGTCTCCTCCTCCTCACCCCGCCGAGCAGACTGGAGAAGTTCCCCCTCTCTCTCCCCGGAAAACAGCCGGGCCCTCCAGAAGCCTCGTGCTCCCTGAGTAGCTCCCGCCTCCCCGCCTCCCCGGAAATCCGCATCCCTCCGGGTAGCTCCGGTCCCACCCACCCGCCCCATCCAGGGCCATCAAAACCCCTGGGCACAGCCGGGGGTTCTGTTAGCATTACAATGGGAAAAATTCTCCCCACTCATACATTGAAGGAACACAATCCCAACCTTCAACATTATCCACCCCGAATTTTTCCCATGCCAACATGCTACAGCAAATTAAAAACCTTTCAATCATATACATACAGGCAGTTACAGGCACAGTATCATAGATAATTCACCCTAGAACAAGGTCTCCTTGGGGAATGCATCGGGTCTCTCCATCCTTTGCATCACCCACCAAGTGCAACCTGGTCCTTGAGCGAAAACCACCCCACGAACAGGATTGTCTTTGCTGGAGGCAGAGTTCACCCAAACAGTTTTCCTAACATGCCTCTCAGGTGTACCACTGGGACCTTATCTCCATCTGGTGTTCCCAAAGGCTCAGATTGGGCAGGACCTGCTCGGGTTAGTGGAACCTCGGGTATTCACTAACCATGTGGCCTTTGGTAAATTAATCTCCCAGTTCTTAAAAGTCCCCCACCAAGTGCTTTTAAGGTGGTTTTAAGCAGGCCATTGCACCGCTCGACTTTCCCAGCCGCTGGTGCATGGTAGGGAATATGGTACACCCACTCAATGCCATGTTCTTTAGCCCAGGTGCTAACAAGGCTATTTTTGAAATGAGTCCCATTGTCTGACTCACCCTCTCAGGGGTACCATGTCTCCAAAGGACTTGTTTTTCCAGGCCTAGGATGGTGTTCCTAGCAGTAGCGTGGGGCACAGGGTAGGTCTCCAACCACCCGGTGGTGGCTTCCACCATGGTCAGGACGTAGCGCTTGCCTTGGCGGGTCTGAGGCAGTGTGATGTAGTCAATCTGCCAGGCCTCTCCGTACTTGTATTTGGACCATCGCCACCATACCAAAGGGGCTTCACCCGCTTGGCTTGCTTGATGGCAGCACACGCCTCACAGTCATGGATAACCTGGGAAATACTGTCCATGGTTAGATCCACCCTCGGTCTCGTGCCCACTTATAGGTGGCGCCTCTGCCCTGATGACCTGAGGCATCATGGGCCCATCGAGCCAGGAACAATTCTCCCTTGTGTTCCCAATCTAAGTCTATCTTTGACACCTCTATCTGTGCAGCCTGATCTACCCGCCACAGCCGGTGTTCTTCACTAGCCCGACTCTTGGGAACATGGGCATCCACATGGCGGACTTTCACAGGTAGCTTCTCTATCCGAGTGGCAATGTCTTTCCACTCATCAGCAGCCCAGATTGGCTTTCCTCTACGTTGCCAGTCAGCCTTTTTCCACCTTTCCAGCCAGCCCCACAGAGCATTGGCTACCATCCATGAATCAGTGTAGAGGTAGAGCTTTGGCCATTTCTCTCTCTCAGCAATGTTCAAGGCCAGCTGAACAGCTTTGAGTTCAGCAAGTTGGCTTGATCCACCTTCTCCTTCGGTAGCTTGTGCAACCTGTCGTGTGGGGCTCCAGACGGCTGCTTTCCACTTCCGATTCATTCCCACGATGCGACAGGAACCGTCGGTGAAAAGAGCGTAGCACGTTTCATCTGCTGGCAGCTGGTTGTACGGTGGGGCTTCTTCAGCTCGGGTCACTTGCTTCTGCTCCTCCTCCTCGGCGAGACCAAAATCTTCACCTTCTGGCCAGTTTGTAATTATCTCCAAAATCCCAGGGCGATTTGGGTTACTAATGCGGGCGCGCTGCGTGATGAGAGGCAATCCACTTGCTCCATGTGGCGTCGGTGGCATGGTGGGTAGAAGGAACCTTTCCTTGAACATCCACCCCAGCACTGGCAGTCGGGGTGCCAGGAGAAGTTGTGCTTCTGTGCCAATTACCTCTGAGGCAGCTTGAACTCCTTCATAGGCAGCCAAGATTTCCTTCTCCGTCGGAGTGTAATTGGCTTCAGAACCTCTGTAACCTCTGCTCCAGAATCCCAGGGTCGGCCTCGAGTTTCACCAGGCACCTTCTGCCAAAGGCTCCAGGACAGACCATGGTTCCCGGCTGCAGAGTAGAGAACATTCTTTACCTCTGGTCCTGTCCTGACTGGGCCAAGGGCTACAGCATGAGCGATCTCCTGCTTGATCTGGGCGAAGGCTTGCTGCTGTTCAGGGCCCCAGTGGAAATCATTCTTCTTGGGGGTGACCAGGTAGAGAGGGCTCACAATCTGGCTGTATTCAGGGATATGCATTCTCCAAAAGCCTATGGCACCTAGGAAAGCTTGTGTTTCCTTCTTGCTTGTTGGTGCTGACATTGCAGTGATCTTATTGATGACCTCAGTGGGGACCTGGCGCCGTCCGTCTTGCCACTTCACTCCCAGGAACTGGATCTCTCGAGCAGGTCCTTTGACTTTGCTTTTCTTGATGGCAAAGCCAGCTTCCAGCAAAATCTGGATGATTTTCTCTCCCTTCTCAAAGACCTCTGTTGCCGTGTTCCCACACAATGATGTCATCAATGTATTGCAAATGTTCTGGGGCCTCACCCTTTCCAGTGCAGCCTGGATCAGCCCATGGCAGATGGTGGGGCTGTGTTTCCACCCCTGGGGCAGTCGGTTCCAGGTGTACTGCACACCCTCCAGGTGAAAGCAAACTGAGGCCTGCACTCTGCTGCCAAAGGAATGGAGAAAATGCATTGGCAATGTCAATGGTAGCATACCACTTCGCTGCCTTGACTCCAGCTCGTACTGCAGCTCCAGCATGTCCGCACGGCTGCGCTCAGCGGTGGAGTCACTTCATTCAAGGCACGATAGTCCACAGTCAATCTCCATTCCCCTCAGACTTGCGCACGGGCCAGATGGGGCTGTTGAAGGGTGAGTGGGTTTTGCTCACCACCCTTGGCTCTCCAGCTCACGGATCATCTTGTGGATGGGGATCACAGCATCTCGATTTGTCCGGTACTGCCGGGCGGTGCACTGTCATGGTGGCAATTGGTACCTGTTGCTCTGTCACTTTCAGGAGTCCCACTGCAGATGGATTTTCTGACAGTCCAGGCAAGGTGTTCAACTGCTTAATACTCTCTGCCGATACAGCAGCAATTCCAAAAGCCCACCTGAATCCCTTGATCTTTGTAGTAGCCATTCCTGAGGAAGTCTATGCCTAGAATGCACGGTGCCCCTGGGCCAGTTACAATCGGATGTTTCTGCCACCCCTTCCCTGTCAGGCTAATCTCAGCTTCCAGCAAAGTAAATTCCTGTGATCCCCTGTCACCCCAACAATGGAAACAGGTACCTTCCCCACATGTTCTGATGGTATCAGGGTGCATTCTGAACCAGTATCAACTAACATTCTATGTTTCTGTGGCTTTGATGTGCCAGGCCATCGCACCCACACTACCCAGTAGATCCTGTTATCCCATGCCTCTCCCTGGCAGAGGCAGGGCCCCTCTAGCCCTGGTTATTATTTCCTTCCTGGGCATACATAGTGGAGGTCCCTTCCAGGGGATCTGACAGATCATCCTCCCTTCTGTAGTACCCTGCACCTTGGTTGTGGGAGGTCGAGGCTACCTTCATTTTAGCGTGGTTCCTCGGTTGGCATTTCTCCTGAGCTGACGCACCCGTGCTGCCAGGACAGAAGTGGGCTTCCCATCCCATTTTTCCATGTCTTCCCATGGTCTCGCAGGAAGAACCACAGGTCAGTTCGTGAGGAGTATCCTCTGTCCCTAGCTGGGGGCGTTGGGTGTGAGATTTGGGGCCTGTGACTCGTACTGGTGCTGCATTGATCTTCCTTATCTCCTCCCTTATAATCTCCTCACCTCTCCTTTCAACCCTCTCATCCCCTTCATCTCCTCTTGACCTGTTGAGGTCCCTGGCCACAGCAGAGACCTTGGCCTGCACTGGGCCATTAATCATACTGTCAAAATTTCTGAGCTTGCTGGCAACAGAACCTACTGTCTCTCGGTGGTCATCAGCCCTAATCAGTGCAATGTAGGTAGCAAATTCAGGTGGCCCCAGGGTTGCCAGATCCCACAACATCTGCCCTGTGCACCTGACCTTGTCAGGGTCATTGTCATGCTGTCCATCCATCCCAAAGAGTACCTCTAATACTGCCACTTCCTCAGCTGCTGGATCCCTTCATCAATGGTCTTCCAGCGCATTCTATGGTGGTGCTCCTGCATTCTCTCTTGTGGATAAACTTCTCTCTCACACTCATTAGAAGCCGTTCCCAAAGGGAAAGGAGGCCTTGCTCCTTACGAATGTCTGGTCCACACCTGAGTCCTGGGACAAGGATCCCAAATTCCTGGCCTCAGTGCCATCCAGTTGTACACCTCTCCCCATAAGGTCCCAGACACGAAGTAACCAGGTTGTAAAAGGCTCACGGCCCTGCCGCACAATGTCTTTTCGCAGGTTACGGAGAGTGTCATATGAGAGAGACTCGGTGACAATCTCAACCTCTGGCTCCTTGCTGACTGTGAGGACCCTCCTGGCTGATCCCCACTATCTAGGTGCTTTGTTTTAATCTTAGATTTCCTAGTTTCCACAGGGGCAACTGCTGCTGGCTGTGGCTGCCCCTGTGATCCAGCTGGAACCTGGACAGATGTAACATCTACGGGTTCCCCTGCAGCACCATCAGACTCTCCTCTTTAGGCAGAGGGAGGGTTTCTCACTAGCTGGGGAAAGGTGCTCCTTCAACACCTGGCCCATGTCCCGTATCTCCTTCACTAGAACCCCCACCCACTCTGGCTGGTTCATTTCTGCAGTGGGCTGTGGGGCAACACCAGGCTCTGGGGCAGCATGTCTAGTCCCTGGGACAGGGGCAGGCTCTGGGGCAGCATCCTCACGGTTGTTATCCAAGCCAGTATTCCCTTGTTTCTGAATGCTAAGTAAAGCAGGCCCATCAGCAACACCAGCCACGGAATAATAATACTAGCAATTAAAGCAAATCTGAAATCCTTGAAAACTGGTGGGTAGCCTCAAAAACTGGGTGACAGGTTGGGAGAAAATTTCCCTTGCATTCATTGCCTCACAGTAAGTACCATTGTTGAAATAATCCCAGAAACACGCAGTTAGAGTACGATAGCTCAGGATCCATGTGGCAAATTTCCAGAAAAAACTAAAAACCCATGAATTCCTGACAAAATCAATCCAAAACACAAATCGGATCATAGCTACAATAAATTTGGTGAGGGGGCCATATTCAAAAAAGGGCTTGCAAATGGGAGAGAAATATCTGTGACCACGTGGAGCCCAAACCAGATTAAACTAGA